>JAIPRL010000733.1:0-116085 GCA_025469235.1 Pemphigus obesinymphae
ATTTTTACCGAATATTTAATTTAGTAATATATTTACGTTGATTAAGTTTTTTGAAATTTTGGGCTATTTATAGACATTTTTAGTTTTCGAGGTTTTTAAGTCCTAAAAGGGGTAATTTTCGGTTTTAAGTTCTGAAAATTTTATACAGCGTTAAAAATACGTTACTCTAACTAAATTCAAAAAATCTTAAAAATCCGATGTTACAATTTTTTTTTCTGCAAAATTATAAATTTTGAGGTATTTAAGCCCAAATAGTTGGTAAAATGAGATTTTAAGACCCGGGCAAAAATTGTGATTTTCAATGATGAATAACACGACTAAAAAATAAAATAAAAATAACAGCCTCGATCGATCCCTAGAAAAAAAAATGATATGAGTTATGTATACTACACCGAAGCGTACGCTCAGAATCGTTTTATTGAATGCAATGATTTATCATTGCTTTCAAATTCAATACATCCACCAAAAGTAGCGAAGTGCATCCACCAATACCCGACGAGCGAAGTGCTTCCACAACCTACTGACAGGCTTTTTTTTTTTTTCTGTATATACACCACCTGGTCCTTAAATGGTCCAATAAGAGTATGAGCATTGAACAACAAACTTCTATTTTAATTTATATACTTAACGCCACCCCCTCCACCAATGCATAATCCATGGCTATGCCACTATGTATATGTACTTATATCTACTTCTAATTTATGGGTAGGTACCTACCTATATGCAGGGTTGGGCAGTAATCAGTTACATGTATGAAAATTACGTAACCGAGTTACATTTGTAACTTGTAACTGTTATAGCGATTTGAATGGTTTTTACTAGGTATCTAAAATGAAAAATTTTATGATTTCTTATCAAAATGTTAGTTTTTAAACAATCGAACGACAATAAGGCCTGTTGTTTATTTTACGTAAAACAAATATCAAAAATATACTACGATAATTCAATACTTACACCAAAAATACCTTGTATATTTTTTTTTTTGTCCTGTTATTTAGATTACTCTATTTAGATTCTTTTTGATACAAAAACATAACTTAAAATATATTATTTTAGATAGGTATAGTAAAAAATAATTCAAATCGCTATAACTTTGAAACTAAGTCTAATCGCTAAATTTTGATTGCATTATTGTTTTCAGCAACTAAAACTAAGTAGGTACATCAGTTCAAAATTTTCTAAATATCAAATTGTGCGATAGTGTAAAAAAGTTCCCAATACCGTTTATGTTATAATTTTTAAATATTGAAATATTAAATATTTGGTATCTAACATTTAAATATTTTATAATTATTATTGTTGACTATTGACTATGTACGATATATCTAAATTATAATTGAATTAGTATAGTAATTCAAAATGTGTATATACTTGCTGTAAATATAATATCCTAACCATTCCATTTTTTTTTATAAAATATGTTAATATATACATGTTTATTTATTTATCTTTTATATTTTATTATTATATTGATAATGTTTATATATTTTATTTATGTAATATGTTCTAACTATACATATATAAGTTATTAAATTTTGTAGTATTTTGCAACCAAAATGTTATTAAATTTCAATGTTAATACACATTTTGTACTTTTATATTTCAGTCGTAACTAATATATTATTACATAAATAATACGTTTTTATCACGAACGCCTTATACAAACAAGTATTTAGTAGTGTCATTATTTTCTCGAAGAAAATAACATAAATAAATAAGTACCTAACTTGTAATTATAAATGTAACTAAGTTACTATAACTGTAACTTGTAATCAGTTATACGTTTCCAAAGTATCTTGTATCTTGTAACTAGATACACAATTTAAAAGTAACTATATAGGTATCTACTTGCTTCTGGACATATTATAGGTAAGTACTTCTATACGTATAACAATATTATTCTTATTCTGTATTCATATTTATGTATATTATATAGGTATCTACGTAAGTAAGATAATTATATAAATATAAATTGCCTACCTATAAGTCTAGCGATATAATAGGTAAATAAGGTGACCTTATACTCATATCCATCAAACAAGTAATAGTTGTCGATAAACAATTTCAGTAACAAAATATATTGGTACACACGGTAAATTAGTTAGTGAATTTAATATTTTTATATAAAAAAAAGGACAGGAAATTAAAAAGATGCGTGTTGTACGGTCATAACAATATATTTAATATATGTATATATTGTATATAGCTATCCTGTAATTTGCAATCATATATCAGGGGCGTATTTTAGGGAGTACTAGTAGAGCGACCACCCTCACCCTCTTGGAATACCTATAATATAATGTATATTATTGCATACTGCAGTGGCGTGACTAGGTGGTTTTTTGGGTGTTTAACCGAATCCCTATCCCCATTCAATATTTTTTATATAGGAATCGTCGAATTTTTTTTTTTATTATTTTATTATTCAATCATACGTGTTTTCTTGTCTAATGAAAACGAACTATGGTTTGCATATAATATCTTATTTCTATCTATTCAAAACATTCAAATTTAAAACTATAGGTATACGTAGGTACCTATATTATTAGTAATATAAATATTTATTTATTTACTAAGGGCAACGTACATCCGATTTTAAGAAAAATTCACAGATTAATAGGTGTTCACACTTTAAAAGTAATTTATAGTAATATTTATTTCGTGTAATCGTGCCAGTACGACTTTTTATTATTATAATATTATGTAATAAATTGTTTAAAAATACGTTTAGGCTAAACGAATAAAAAATCATATTAAAATGGTTACGTTAGTTTTAATATATATATATATAACTATAACTATATACAATACCTTAATCGGCTTAATCAACATATAGACACCGGCGATTTTATAGGAGTTAGGTACTTACATAGTTAGTTATTATTATTATTATTTATTTGTCTATTATATATATATCTATAGCATTTACATAATTTATCTAAATATTTAGTTGATATAGAATACAGATTATATACCTATAGGTAGGTAGTTTAAAGTTTGGACTTTGGAACATAATTTTAACTTAAGTCACAGCTCCGTTCCTGACAATTAAGTTAAATACCTGCCTGACATAAATTATAAAGTTATATATATATATATTATACATTATATATAGGTATTTAGTGTTTATAGTCTATTACATAATTATATATATAAGTCTCTGCAGTAATCCTTTACGTATAGGTATTATCATTATAGACGTAACTTGGAATTTTGGAGAGGGGGAAGACTGTAAAAGTACAATCATTTTAAAACCTCCCCTCCCCCCCGCTTCCACAAAATTCTGACCACCTACACAACGTAACATTTTTTTCTTAGTTTTGTATCATCTCTACACATAATTAACGAGGAATAATAAATAGAATACCTACTTACCTTGAAATGATTCTATATATAGAATATAGATAAAAACACAAAATTTATGTAGATTGTAGTTAGGTAGGTACGTATACGAAAAATGTAGGTAAACAAACAACTTTTGTACAAAATTAACTGATTTATTAGATTCTGAGCAGAGCGAGGAATAATGTATTGATTTTACGATTTTTTTTTTTTGCGTTTAATAAAAATATATAGGTATAAACATATACCTATACTAGAAGAAGTGATTTCGACTATCATTACATCATACATTTTCCGGTAGCAAATTGCGTCTAGGTGGTATTTTAAAGAAGTAGTTGAAAAAGTCAATTTTTCAATAGTTATTTTTAATAGGTACGTCAGAAAAAACTACTGAAAACTACATAAATACCCGATTTTGTCAAAACCGATTATGGTTACTTCTCTGTAATTTCGTAAATAATCGTCTAAGAGTTTTGACATTTTTAACAAATATATTGTGATATTTTACTTTACAAATACAAAAAAATTTTAAAAAATATTGGGCTATTTAAAACATTTATAGATTTTGAGGTAATTATTTAATTATTGCATACAATTGGTGATTTTGGGATTTAGGACAGAATTTTTTTTATATACTTATATATAAATAGACTTGAATTCTTATAAATTATTTATTTTATTACCTTATTTATGTGATTAAAATTTTTAAAAATGGATTTTTTCAACTTTGGGCTAATTTGTGTAAATTTTAAGGGTTGAAGTCAGAGGTAAAGCTATATGCAATGGCTCACTTTTTAATAAATATATTCATCTCTCCCCCCCCCTCACAATTGAGAATTCCTATGTAGACCACTAAGGTTTCAATAGTAGAAAAAAAAAGAGTGAATAGATTGAGATGACTAAGACATGTTTTAAGAAGGGAAGAGGCAGAGGTAGTAAGATTAGTAAAAAGAATTAATGATGAGCAAGACCAAGACCAAGACTATTTGGTATATAGTGGATATTTATAGATTGTAGGTCATGGACATTAGGTAGGACATGGAGGTACGTAGGTATTAATTTTTGTACATTATGATTAGGACCTGGATGTAAATGCCCTAAAAAAATGCAATTATCACTTAAAAAACACAAAAAATGCAATTACAAATTGAGTTTATTATCTAAAAACATAAAAAGAACCTGTAAAATTTTTTAAATTACTTACGTTATATATTTATTTTTTATATTAACATGACGTATTTTATATTTCTTATTTGCAGTTTTTCTCAAACTTTTTATTGTGTAATGTACTTTTTTAAAACTAAAATTTATGCACAAATGTAAAACCGTAAGCGAAAAATATATATTATGTTAAATAATTAAAAAATAATAATAATAGTAATAGTATAAACTCGTGATTTTCGATTTTTGGAAAATAGTTTTAAAAAATGATGTAAAACTACGAAAATGACACTAATATGGCCAAAAATGGTAAAAAATGTAAAATAAAAATTAGTTAATTGGATTCGTATGTTATTGAATCACATTTCTAGCTAGGAACGCATATATTACCTAAGACGTTCCGAAAAAAAAAATGCAAAAGTCATTAACATCCGGGCCCTGCAGATTATGATGATTACTGCGCTTAAACAATAATTATTATATAGGTATTGTTTCAGTGACTCCACGATATCTTATTTGGAATAATGATAGTTTGGAAAGTAAAATAGGTATAGGTACCTACAATATAAATAAAATTAGATATATGTATTTTTAATTTATAAGACAATAAATACCTACCTAATCTTATGTCGATCATCAAATCCACAAGTATCTATACTATATAGTATATATAGTATCGCAGAATAGATTAAAGTACCTACTGCTATACATCATAAACATGTTCCTTCTCGTAATCTTATATGTATATACCTAATAATATAATCTATACACTATCCAGATTTCAGATTCAGATTCATTCATGTTTAAGAAGGAAGAAAAAAAAAAAAATTAAAAACACAATCCAACTAATATTACTTACCTACACGACGTCGGCGGTATTAATAATAATAATAATAATAATAATAATAATAGTATAATAAGAGAAATAAAGGAAGGTCAAGTTAAGGGGAATTGGTGGACTAGGGTGGCCGACCTCCAATAGTCGAGAGAAAAGGCGAAAGAGAAGATGAGTTGCATATCTATATATATATATATATAGGTCCTCTTGAATGAGCTTTTAATGACAATTATAAATTAAATATTACAAGGGTTTTCTTGCAAAAAAAAAAAAAATGTTTCATTTATCGCATATATAATAATATATTGATATAGGTATAGGAGGTACCTATTAGTGTTGATCACCTAATCCGGATCAATCCGTTTCCGGATAACTAATCCGGACCGATCCGGATTGATAAATATGCTACAATCCGTTTAATCCGAATTGCAATACCAATCCGGATTACAACAGCAATCCGGACTAACGGATTACACTGTGAATCCGGATTGACGGACAGTATTACGAATCACATAATGAATTCGGATTAACGGATTACACGACTATATTATTGGATAGTCACACCGGCTGTACGTCGTATTATCGTACTATTGTCGTTAGTCGTTACCCCGCGCGTAAATATTTTAAAATATTTTACCACTTTTACGAAATACACGTAAAACAAACAAATGATAACAACAACCACAATTGAAATACAAGTGGACTGTATTTACAATCCGGATTGAATCTGAAATCCGGATTATATCGACAATCCGGATTGACGGATTAGATCCTAAATCCGGACTGTATATTTTAATCCGGATTACGGATTGGTCAAAGGAATGCTCAGCACTAGCACCTATATAATAATAGGTAGGTATTACATTTTTCCCGTTTCTGTATCAGTTTGATTTTTAAATCTATAAATCATTATTTAGTCATTATTATTAAATGTTTATTAATTTTCATAGTTTATAAGATTATAATACCTACTGCAACTCCTGCAGAGTCCTATATATACCTATTGACATTTCTCCCTCCCTCCATAAATAAATTCCGATCAGATCATATTATTTGGAATTTAATTTTAAATTCTGAGCGTGGCCAGTAATGTATTAATTTTACAATGATGTTTTTCATTATTTTTTTTTTCATGTATGTAATGTAGTGTAAGTAATACCTACACTTTTCCGGGCAGGAGTAAAGTAACAGTTTTCCGGTATAGATGTTTTTGATAGGAAATTAGTTCTAGTCGGTATATAGGCACTTTATATAGGTCATTTTTTGGTTTTTTAAGTAGTTATTAAAAGCGTAACAAAAAACTATACCTTTTATAAGGGAAATATCAAATAACACAAAAAGTTGTTATAAATTAGAAAACAACAAATAAACTATATAGTCATGGTTACTGACTTTATAGGTGATTCATTTTAACATACTTATATAATTAAGATCGGCTCAAATAAAAATAGTGCACTAGGTAAAATCAAATTTTGCCGCTCCGAAAATAAAAAAAAATCCATAAACTATTATATACATTTTCTTCCAAAACCTTCTTGAACTTTCTTAAAAATGTAAATAAGGATAAAAAAATGAATCAACTTTTTTTCGTAGACGAATATATTTTTATAAAATACTTCTTTAAAAACGTATAAGTATAAGCATAAAAAAAAAAAAAATGGTCAGACTGTTCGGACCATCTCCCCAAATAAGTACAAACAATGCCGTCTCTACGGAAATGCCGCTCTAGAGTCTAGGATGACGCCTATACCTTGAGCCGCCCGGCATATAATATAACTACTAAATAAGACAGACCGATAGCTATTATAAATTGGAAAATTATAATATCAGAAATTTGGAATTTATTCAAAATAATTACTATAGCAGTATATGTACAGCACTAGCTGGTATCTGATGTCGTGCAATTTTTTGACCACTTTTCAGCGTTTTTTTTTAAATTTTAACTTTAAATTGTTATTATTTGTATGCTAGCTGTGTATCTATAGGTAATTTTTTAGTTAGAAAGGTTATCAAGTATGATTTTTTGGGTAAAATTCGATCAGATAGTACATATGTTATTGTAGTCAGTATTTATTTTAAAAATGGTGATTTTCAATTTTCTCAGTAGTCTTCTTATGCGTAAAGAAAAACTACTGAAATTTTAAATAAATTTGAAAATTATGTTAGTTCAGTGTTCGGAACCATAAGCATGTCCAGACTTTCTTCTCGGGTCATGCACTCACCCCCTCCCACATCCAAAAAAAGGTCAACATTTTTTTTTATCATTTTTCTCTCATAACCAAGTAATTAATTGTTTCAAAATTTAAAGTACTAAATTCTGAATATATGAAAATGAAAAACATTAGTGACTTAAGTCTTTCATGAGCCATTGTGCTGCACAGTTTTATTGTTTTCACGATGGCCAATTTTAAAATTGCACGTTTGCACGAACTGCAGCTAGTCACAGGAATGGGGGTGAAAAGTATTATTACATTATAAAAATATACAAAATTTTGTTCTATCATTTGTAATTAGGAAATTAATTCAATTATTAATCGTCTTAGAAGTTAAAGCTGTTAATTTATCAATGGAATCTAAAATAAGGTGTACTTCGCTCGTCGGGTGGAAGCACTTATCGGATAGGATACCTACCTACTCTTGGTGGATGTATTGCATTTGAAAGTAATAATAAGTCATTGAACTCGAAAAAAACAATTTTGAGTGCAGCATTTTACCTAACTATTAATAGGTACTAATCATATTTTCAGTAAATTTAACATTATATTAAAAGAGTAAGCGTAGAAAAAAATAAATATCCTTGGAAAACCACTAGCTCCCTCACTACGCTCAAAATCTAAAATACTTTTTTCCCGACGATATTTTAAATTTATTACATTTTTTAGGTATTAAAATCTAATTGTGCCAACTATTTGGACTTAAATATACCTCAAAATTTTTAATTTTGTTGAAAAAATTTAAATGATTATAAAAAAAATCGTGACTTCATATTTTTGAGATTTTCGAATTTAATTAGAGTAACGTATATTTAATGTTGTATAAAATGTTCAGGTCTTAAAACCCAAAATTACCCCTTTTAGAACATAGATAAACTTCAAAATCTAAAATGTCTATAAATAGCCCACAATTGGAAAAAAAATTAAATTAACGTGAATATATTACTAAATTAAATATTAGATGTAAATTTTAAGATTTAAAGTTATTATTTTCGAAATTACATAGAAATGAAAAATTGTTTTTTCGTCATATTTGGGTAGTTTTTCCTTACGCATTAAAAAAACAAAATTTATAATAGTATAATTTATATTAGCCACAGTACATTAAATAAAAGAATAAATTGATGACAAAATAACCAATAACCTAACATAAAATAAATTTTATTATGAATATATTTGTAATGTAACACAGAACATAGTAATTCAGACAAAATTTAAATTTGCTGCCGATTTTGCAGGTCGTGACTGTGTATAATAGGAACGATACGTAGACACGCCTATGTTCGGAACGTTCACTTAAAAATTGAATTCGTTTACGTTCAAATTTAAAAAATACGTTTTTTAAAAAAATGAGTGCATTCATCTGGTCGTTCGTTTTAATTAGGTACCTATCAATTATTAACAAAATATACATTTTTCTTATATACCTATACCTATATATACTAAAAAATTACTGATTCATAGAAACTATTGTTTTCATTTTGTAGTGGGCCCAAGGAAATTAGACTTTTGAGTATTATATTTAAATCGTATAAAGTTTATAACAAAATTTTGATATATTTTAATTTAATTTCAACGACCTGAAAATCGTTAAAATTCCTTAAAAATATGAACGTCATTGACGTTCTATTTGACAGAAACGAGTGGCGTTCGCTTGTCGTTCACAAAATATGAATGACGTTCTTAAAAATAATAAAATACCTATACAGTAACACAATAAGCGATGCAACTATTATTAAATAACGAACAATTTATTAATAGTATTATGCATAATAATTAATAAACATTAATTATAAATTAAATTCAAACTTCAAACTTTCTTGTCACTTTATTATTGTTATTATAACATAAAAGTACCTATATAAAATATATATATACGTAATATGATAAAAGAGATATGTTAAAACACAGAAATAAAAAAAGATGCATTTTTAGTTTTTACTTTTATATTTCAATATTTTCTTGTAAAGTATTTAATTAAATGTAATAAGTACCTATTCAAATACATTATTAGGGAAATTTTAATACCTACCTATCATTTTGAAATTATTTTTTAAAAGACTACCTATCAATCACTGTGTTTGCAACTAATAATTTATTATTTTATAGATATGTATATCTAAAGAAAAGTAATTAAATATCAAATATTTGTTATTGTCTGCCTATTTTGTTTATTTCATATTATGTCTCAGTGTCTCACAGTACCCCATGTCACATTTCACGGTCTCAGTGTACAATGCAGTGTATACAAGGCTGCATTACAGAATCACTGTCGTTTTTTAAAAATGATTTTTTTTAATTGACAATTAAATAAATGATTACATTTATTAGTTTTTAAATACTACACAATATTTGGAATGTATTCAGACATTTTAATGCAATATCATTAAAATTAAAATTTTTACTTAAAAATATAATTTTGTATATCTCACTGTGGCCACCTTTACCCTAAACTGAACTGATATTTGTATAATTTGTAAGTGAATTTTTGTAAAAAAAAACCAATCCTATTGGTGATAAAATACTTAATGCGTATAAAAATAACTTTTGATATTAGGTAAATACATACCTAGTAATTGTTAATAAAACGTATTAGTTGGACAGTATTCTATGGTAGGTACCTACTGAATTAAATTAACTTTATAGTTTGTATAGGTTTTTGTGAAATAACTCAATAAGGTTTGCAGTTTTCTTTTTCAGACATTTTGTTTGATTTTAATATATTTATTATGCGTAATACTCACAAGTACACTGTACACAATATATAAAATAGTACAAAAAACAAAAACAATGAAATGTGTGTGGGATAACAGTGGAGACATGAGACACAAATATAAATACGACAGATATAAAACTGTGCACATTTGAATATTGAATATATAAAATTTTATTAAGAAAAAAAATGAAAATATGTAAACTAACATTTTAGATTTTTTAACGATTTATAAACTACAATTTTAATATATGATCACGTAATACGTTCAAAGAACACTGAAAGTATTTTCCTGGAATCTTGGGTAGGGTATACATATATATCTGAATTCAGAGTGGATTGACATAAATAAAAATATAATGGAGCTTGCACAGAATTCGTAAAATTTATAAAACTTTTCATACATAAACAATACAAAACCATGAAATTTTAAAAATGAGTCTAGGTATCTATTTAATAAATAATAATCTTTAGAAATGAAGCAATATTACTAAATAAAAACCCAATAACTCTTCTACTGCTTACTGTTATTATACTTTGTTATTGATAATGTTAATAAAATTGCAGTATTTTTATGATACAAAACACAGTGTTTCTCCATTTCGATAAGAAAAAAAAATTAGGAAAATAAAAACATGATAATAACGGTAAAAATAATAATATTGTTAATATTATTAATGTAGCTTAAATAATAATATATTGTTTGCCAACATAACATTCATATTTAGTAAAAATAAGTAATAATAGCTAAGCGTGAGAACAGATAGGATATTATAATAAAAATAATAATCTAAGCTAAATAAAAAAAAATATATAAGTATCATTATGAATAAATAATATGTGAAATTGAATTTTTTTTTACATATTTATAATAATAATAAAAAAAAAAATATGGTGAAGCTTTTAAAAATATTGTACATAAAAATAAATAGATTAACATAAAAAAAATGTTCATTTGTTTAATGTTTTATATAAAACATATAGCACCTAGAAAAAAAAACATTTAAAACTAAATTTTTATCTAGTAAACAGATTTTTTTTTCGGTACTACAAATAAAATTTTTTCCAAAACAATTTGCATCAATAAAAAATAATACTTTTTAACTAAAATCTTACATATAAAATGTTTGTAAGTATCTTGATAAATAAGTATAAATATTTCACTTAAACATAAAAATCATAAAACATATATTTTTTTTTTTCATATCAATAGTGTTGCTAAAAAGCAAATAATTTCATTTTTTAAACCGCTATTACAAATGATAAGATTTTACAAATATTTAGCAGCGCAACATTTCAAAAAATCACAAAAATAAAACATGATAAAAAAAAAAAAAAAAAAAAAATCAAATTTTATAAAATAACCAATAAGTTATGTATCCTTTTTTTAAAAAAATGTGATATCAAATTTAGGAAGAGGCCGTCTCAGTCTTTTTTGTGGTGGGAGCTTTGGGTCTTCTGATTGGCCCCGGCATCGCAGGTGGTGTTTCAGTTTTGGGTGCAGCAACCTTTACTTTTGGAGGCAACTTGGGAGGTGCTAAACTCATTCTTGTTGCTAAAGTAATAGGTGCCTTAGTTGTAGTAGATGTCTTTGTTACATCACCATTAGTTAGTTTTGCAGTACCATTTGTTAGTTTTGTAATACCATTTGTTAGTTTTGTATTACCATTAGTTGTTCCACTACTTAATGGTTTCTTTGTTGGAGCAGAAATTGGACGGCTCAAAGGTTTAGATAAACCATTAGTTAGTGGTTGCTTGCTAACTAAAGTGGATGTTCGTGGCGTGGTATTTGTTTTTGATGTTGTAGATGATTTTGTAGTCAAAGGAGTTTTGGGAGTAGTAGGAGTTTTAGGTGATGATGTTGGTGTTGTTTTAGTCAAAGAAGAACGTGGTGTAGTTAATGTAGTCTTTGCTGAAGTTGGTCGGGATGCAGGAATTGTAGTCTTGGGTGCTGGTTTTGGAGCCGGTTTTGTAACAGTGGTTGTTTTTAAAGTAGTTTTTGGAACCGTTGTTGGCCGAACATTACCAACTGGTTTAGAAGTAGATGACGCAGTTGTCGGTCTTGACAGTGGTTTCGATGTTGTAGATGAAGTTGTTTTTTTAAGAATAGGAGCCGATGTTTTTGGAGTTAATGGTTTTGTTGAAGAAGATTTTGCTGTTGGAGTTTTAGATTTAGAAACAGTAGTCTCTATTTTTTTCGGAGCAGACTTTTTGGAAGTTAAACAGGCTCCAGTTACAGCTGCAATAGCAGCAGTACCAACAGCAGCAGCAACTGCAATTTCAGCAACCTGGAATTTAGTAAATTATTAATAATTAATAAAATTGAAATGTGATAAGTAATTTTATATTTATTAAACATACCTTGCTACTTTCTTCTTGTTTTTCTATGGAATCCTGTAAAGGTAATTGACTCGATTCAATGGTTTCTACTTTGACTTCATCAATTTTTGGTTCAAATACTAATTCGGATTTTGCTTCAGTATCAATTTCATTTTCAGTTTTTACAGGTTCAAAAAGTTGATTATAATTCGATGACTGTTGTTCAATATTAGGTTCATCAATAGATTTGTCTAGTTGTGTTGTTGGTTGAATATCTTCACCAAAATAATCAGAGCTTGTTTCCATTACATACAATGAATCGTTCATGTTTCTGTTTTGGAAATTCTCTTCAAATGTCATACTAGTACACATCATGTCAGGTTCATTTATTAAAGTATCACTTGCTGAACAGTATGGTTGTGGCATATTGTTTTCTACATCAGAATGAATTATCATTGAAGAATGCATTTCTTCATCACTATCTGTTGTGTGATTTTGAACAGAATCTATATTGTGTTGGTCCTGTTCGATATCTTCAGTATGTTTTTCTGTACTCTCAGGAATATCATCATATTTTTGTTTATAATCTTCAAAATGATTGTTTTCAACTTTAACATCATGATGTTCTTGTTTGAAATCTTCGACATGGTCATTTTTGATTTCTGCAATATCATCATACTCTTGTTTAAAGTCTTCAATATGGTCATTTTTGACTTTTACAATATCATCATGCTTTTGTTGAAAGTTTTCAATATGGTCATTTTCAACTTTTACAATATCATCATGCTTTTGTTCGAAGTCTTCAATATGATCGTTATCAACTTCTACAACATTATGATGTTCTTGTTTGAAATCATCAACATCATTGTTTTCAATTTCTACAATATCATTGTGGTCTTGTTCGATATCATCAACATGATTGTTTATGTCTTCTAGAGCATTGTGTTGTTCTTGTTCGATATTTTCATCATAATTTTTAACAATATCATTATATTCTTGTTCTAATCCATTAATATGACTCTGTACTGATTCAACAAA
Source organism: Pemphigus obesinymphae (assembly GCA_025469235.1). NCBI lineage: Eukaryota > Metazoa > Arthropoda > Insecta > Hemiptera > Aphididae > Pemphigus > Pemphigus obesinymphae. The sequence goes on from JAIPRL010000733.1 coordinate 13,625, forward strand.
ATGATTCACATTAAAATAGGATTGATCATTTTCTCGTTTTGAATTTTCTGCATTGTTAGGTAGAATTTCAGCTTCGTAACTATGATTTTCTTGTTGAAAGTCTCTAGCATGGTTTTGAACAGCTACAATATCATGTTCTTCTTTGAGTTCTTCAACATAGTCCTGTACAACTCCGACAACATTATGTTCTCGTATAGGATCATCAGTATGTTTTACTACAGTTTCAAAATCTTGGTTGTGGTCAAGATTATCAATATGGTGGTTTTGAATATAATCATTAGCATGATTTTCTTGCTTGAAATTATCTACATGCTCAACATTTACATCATGTTGTGAAACTAAATTTTCACTCTGAATGTGCACAGAATTTATACTGTTATTTTCTTGTTCAATATTGCATGTATCATCATACACAAAGTCTTGTTTAGGACTTTCTGCATGATACTTAACATCATCTAAATCACTATCATCCTGTTCTACATCGTTTGTATTACTTGGTATTTTAGATTCCTGTTCATCATAAACAATCCCTTCTGTTTTTTCAACAATGTCATATTGATCAAAATGTGCATTATTCACATCACTTTCGTGATTGTAAGATTCATTTTCAGTGGCGTTTAATAAAGCTTCATGAGTGCTTGTTGAGAAATCAGATTCTGGCAAATACTGTTGTTCATACACTGAATGGAATGGTTTAGCTACTTCTTTAACACATAATATTTCTTCTACAGGTTCATGATTAGTTAATGCCTCGGTTAATTCAGGTACCTGGTGTTTATATTCACTATCATTAGGCTTAACACTGTCATTATTATGGGGTTCATCAATTTCTTCATTTACTTCACGAGTAACATTAGGTATAATTCCAGCAGGATCATCGGTTTGTTCAAAACAGAAGGGATCATGGTTTTCCTTGTCATTATGTTCATCAAATTGATTGAACTGCAATTGTTGTTTGAATGATTCAGAGAATTGATCATCATCATTTTCAGACTCAAATGTTGATTGATTATCCATGCGCATCGGAGTATTGGGTTCCGAACCTAAAATAGCATCTGTTGTACTTACACTATCATTTAATTTTTGATCTTCATACTGACCAAATTTATCAATATGATTACTTTCCATAAAATCATTTTTAAAATCATCACTATGTTTGAAAGACTCATCATTTAATTGTAAATTTGACTCAACTGTTGTATTATTTGTATTAATTGTGTCATCAATATTTTTTAAATTCATGTCCTGTTCATATTTCATATGTTCACCCATCGAGAAATCATTGTTTAATTTTACATCGGACTCATTATCTAATTCATCATTACTACTAGTACAGTTAAATTCATTATTTTTAGGTGTTTCCATTATTGATGCATATGGATCTGTGTTGAATGTTTGAGCATTGTCATTCAGGTATTCAGATAAGTCTTGAACTTTGTTTAAGTCGACCTTTTCATCCGAAACAAATGGATTTTGATATTTATCTAAATTACCATTAGTAATGTGTTCATTTTGAAACATGAAATTGTCAATAGTTTCAGCGTGGCCAGTAACTTCTTCATTCAAAGGTTTAATGCCGTTCAGCGTGGTAGAATCATCATTTAGTTCTGAAAATTAAATTAATATTAGTCATCTTTAAATACTTCATATAAAAATATCTAATTTGTATATTATTATATAGTTGTAATATAATTTAAATCTTAATAATTAAATATTAAATTTATTCTCTTTGTTTAAATATTTTATAAAAATTTTAGTGGTAGAACATCTTTAGACTATATGCTAAAATTGGATATATCAATTACACCTCTAAATTAAATTCTCACTTAATTATTATAGCAACTCCAAGTTCTTAAGAAATAATATTTTTTATTGGCTATATATTTTATTAGAATAGTATTAAATACCTACATAATTGAATGGGTGCTTATTTATAAAATAAATTTAATGAAGAACTATAGATGTTATATTATTAGTAATAGAATAGTATCTACCATATATGATTACTAAAAGTTCAAATCAGTCAGGTAAAATAAAACAATACACTCAACAATATATTTATAATTTTTTGAATAGGAGCAAATTTAATCTATCAATATTAAGTCTATCAACTAAATATTTTAAAAGCACATAGAAAATAATTCAATCTAGAATATTTCCTTTTAGGTTCCTAAACTTAAGTTTAGGTTAGACACCTTATATTCTTGTTGTGTCTGTCCGTAGTTCATAATATAGTTATGATTGTTGATTTGGATACTAGGGGATTATTTTGTTCTATAATAGTTTTATTTATAAATATTTTATTAATAGTTAAGTACTAGGGTAATAGAAAACGAAAAATCTAGAATGCTCGAAAAGTATGTTTTCCTAATGTCCTGTTTGTCCTTATTATTTGATTTGTTGCAGTGGTTACCAATATCAATATTTAAAATGTTTTGTTGGTTTTAGGTTTCTATACATAAGTGTAGTAGGTTAAATTTATTGTTTTAAGGTAGTTTTTAGAATTATAGTTTATTGTTTATAATTTGTTTAGAAACCAAAAATTCAGCATTCTTGGCAAAGTGGGTTTATTTGAACTTGTTTAAAATTGTACTATTAATTTACAAAGTAAAATATTTGAAATTGTATCATGAGGAGTTTCATTCATAATTTTTAAGGGGTTTTATGTATTAGGTATCATATTTATTTATTATATTAAAGATATTTTAAGAAAAATAAATATTTAAAAATTAAAAAAATATTTAAATATAATAATATAAAGTTATATACGCGGTATAATTTTTTTTTTATGTATTTAAACAATTTAACTAAAAATATTATTTTCTTATTTCTCGTTTTTATCAACTTGACAATATTCTAGAAAAAAAAAAACAAAAACTAAACTATTAATAACAAAATTATCTATTGCCAACATGACCAATTTTTATATATATTTTATGTATCAAATATTCAAATATATTATTTTAGTTTTATCAAATGTGTTTAATAAAAATCACGGTTTAAGATAGAATCTTAAGACAGTCCCACACGGCTGGTGTATTTGGCCCACATGCACCAGTCGTGTTACTTTAAATTTACTTATTTTACTTTAAAATACATATCTATATACTAAGATAATAATAATATATATATTTTTAATATATATACATATATATAATATATATTTTTTATGTATGTTACATTTTTATGAATTTCTGTTATTTAATGTTAAAAAAATATATACCTATACTAAAGAAAATACAATTTATGTTCCTATTTAAGTACTTTATAATGGTTTTATTTTAAAATGGCTTTTTAATAAATAAAATAAATTATTTATATATTATTATTATATTAATATATTATATTAATAATTTGTGCTTGAATGATACATGAAATAAATTAAAAATTTGTTTGTTATTCACAGTTAAAAGTGGGGTGAGCATTTTTTGAAAACATCACTAGGTATATATACATTATACATATAATGATATATGGAATGCTTATAACTATATGGGACATTAGTCCCCCCTGGTAATTTTTTCCACTTTAGACCCTGATTATAAATTATTATTTATGTGTAGATATTATAATTTGATTTGGAACAAATAATATGTAGGTATTTGTACTATATCAATGTATAGTTTGAATAAAATACATAAGAATGTTCTATGGAAATTTAAACGTTAAATTAAAATATCTATTTCAATGTATTTTATTTTATTATTTACCTATACGTATATTAAATAATTAGTTACCGTTTAGATTGTCGAACTTGGACAAGTCTGCTGCATGCACTTTAATCTCATTCTTGAAGTCATTCTCGTCTGGCACAACTACATTGTCTATGGATTCAGTGAATTTTTGTGGCGATGATGATATGAAGTCATCGCTATCCATGTTGAGGAAACGCTGTGCGATATTCTCTCTGGACGGTGGCGGTGAGGATACCGGCACAAACTCTGGGGCATCTGGATTCAGTTTGTAATCCATGTCATCGGCCTGAAATATTATTAGGTACAGTAATTTTGTCAACTGAAATACCCATTCAATAATAATTATATATGACTGTTAACAAGCTATTAGTCTATGCAAACGAGATAACGACGGCAGAGATAATAGGTATGCATATAAGTTTTAACTATACTACTAGTATTAACTATACAATTAAGTAGGTTATTATCATTAATTTAGTAAATAATGATATTTCTTTACGTCAGAATTATTGCCCGTATTATTGTCGTCCTTTTGGTACGTCTTTTTTTCAACGCCTTCAGTTGCAGACTTATTGTAATAGTTCCATCCACCGCCGTCTTCTTCAGAGTCTTCTCCACTTTCGTCGATTACGTTGGCTTCTCCTTCGACTATAAACATTAAACAAACGTGATATTATTAAACATGGAGAGTACTAATAACTATATTATAACGTAACCCCTTTTTTATGCCTTCGCAACCATGTTCGTCAAAATGTTACAAAATCTAATGCCATCAAATGAGATCGGTCCATTCGTTCGAATTAATTTATGATTATAAATACTACCGAAAGAAAAATTGTGAAATTGTGAGCTACCGTAAAAATCGTTTACGCATAAACAATAATATATGTACTTATATTTCACTTTGGTACTAAATTGTTTTACGTTAGTTCTCAAGGTGGGAATTTATTCGAGCCGAGTTGTTTGTAAATTATCGAGAAATACTAGTTCGAGTTGTTATTTAAAGCAGAGTTGTACATGATTATTTGTTTAACAATCATGAGTCATGACTTTAGAACTTGCAATTAAGGACATTTTAGAAATGCACAAACTACAATAATTTTAATGTGTATTAATAATAAACATTATTCGTTGTACCTAAATAAAAACTTTACACCGACCGACCATGGATTGACATATTAATATTAATACACTAAAATTAAATCTATTTTGAAATATTAGAATATTACATATTACTTGTGGTTAACTATAATAAAAATAGATATAGGTATTTGGATACAACTATACAAGTATATAACATAATATTAAGCTGATAGATTTTGAGGGGAACTGCACAAATTTGTACTTGAGAACTGTCCACTTAAATTTAGAACTACATAATAATATTATTATAATCAATATTGTACAACACCTTGCATGACCGCATGACACTTGTTATTCAAGTTTTTTATTTCTAATGAATTTCCGGGTTTTTGGTGTATTATCATATTGGTATATATAGTATTCTGAGCTTTAAGTTAAAACATCATATTTATACCTATTCCAAATTGCTTATTGTGAATACGAGATATTAATATGTATCATGTACCTACCTATTTAATATAAAGAAATGGGGGCTAGTTTTTTCTTCTAGTAGTAGGTATAAGTATAGTAGTAGGATAATATAAAAATAAATAAATATGTAAAACACATAAAAAAATTACAGGTTAGGTTAGGTTTATCTTTTATAATAATAATTATTTATATTCACTCATTTAAGCATGCAACATTATAAAATTTAATTAGTTAAAATGTGTACGGCTTTTGTAATTATCAGTAAAAAATCGGTGGTAAAATAAATTTTAGTATTAAATGAAGATTTAAATAAATTATTATTAGGTAGGTACATTATTATATTAAAATGTAATATTTCAGATTAAAGTTCGTCTGTTTTTAGTTATATTTAGATTTTTGATTATCATAATTTTAAACATATTATTTTTGCAGTTTCGTCATTGCAGAAAATAAAATTTATTGATAGTAATAATAAGAATTAATTTTAATCTTTATGTTATACAATCATTTTTATTTTACGCAAATATATTGTTATCTATCGAAAAATGTTTATGGACATTTTGTTCTGTATTCGATTTTTTTTTATTTCTATTGTTTAAATGTTTTCAATAAAACAGAAAAACACACCGTCAAGTGTAAATAATGCTAGCAGTTGTAATTAGAATTTTTTATTAAATTATTATAAATAATTATAGTATATGTACCTATATTCTTTATCAACAAAAATAATATAAAGCGTACAACAATAATATAATTACTCATCTTAATCAATTATTTCAATTTGATTACAGTGTTTATAAGACATTTTTTTGCATAAAAAATTCTTTTACTTGGTTAAATTATATCTTGCCCAAATGGCGTACTATGCACTTCTGTAAATGGAAAACAACGAGAGTTGATAAATAGTTTGTAGGGACAATTACATAACAAATCAGATTGTCAATGCAAAAGTATATAAAACGAAGTTAGTAGACCATAATAAATAATAATAACTAACGGTTGTGTTTCAAACAATAAAATTGTCAACTTCAAGTTATATTTGGTAATATTTAAATAATTGCATAATGTATATTGCTCATAAGTCATAGTCATAACTTAATAACAATTCGCGATACCTAAACATTGCAAATGCTTCAATATTGTGCTATAATAATATAGTATATACTTACTTAAGAAGTTAATATAAAACATTATTATTTTAAGACATACTATAATTATTTCACGTGATAAAACATATAATAATATTACATTACTGAGTGAACACTGATATTATTAGGTATGGTAAATATATTATAAATAATAATAATGATTAAGTATGTATACTTTATAAACTGAAGTCACGTGAAGTCTAACTTAAGCATTTCTGTTTCTAGTGATATGTCATTTATTTTAAAATTATAAAAGAATTTAAAGAAATGTATTTATATATTATATATATTTACCTATATACAATATGTACCTACCTGAATATATCAGTATCAGCTGCTAGCCATATGACATATACAGTAATATAAAATTACAATAAATATTAATTAATATTTTTATGTGCATACGGTTAGAATTTTTACGATTTAATATTGTTCATAAATAAGTGGAAAAAAAAAAAGAAGATAAACAACATTTTAAATTAGAAATATTTTGAACAAATAACACTTGAGGCACTAAGGTATAAATGTAAAGAGAGCATCACAGCAACACGGCCACCACACGACTACGAATGGGCCAGAAATAAAATTAGAGATCGTTTTCTCTCACATTTTGTGTGTCAGTGGTTGCCATTATATTTAAGAGATACCGCTAGCTAGTATGTTCGAATTTTTTCAAATCAAATTACAAACCACTAGAAAAATTTCAATTCATAATGTTAGCGTTTAACTAGATCATTGTTATTTTGCTACCTACGGTTTATAAGCCCACACTACAACACGAGGTGGTCAAGTTGGACGAAATTTACCAAACTATTATACGCGTTCCAATATACATAAATTGATCCATATAATAAATCAACCGTAAAACACGGTTTATTAAATATATTATTTAAGCTACATTTTATGGGTGCTAATAATCATTTATTCAAGTAATATTTTATGCAATATTGAATATTTAATCGATTATACATTTTTCTATAAATCACGTATGTATATTGGTTACACTCTTACACTACACCTACGTTTCTAAGTTAATAACTATTGCAGAAGTAATATTATACAGAGCTACAGTAATGCATATATTAAAATAAATTATGAAACAAAATAATGAATCTATAAGTTTCTTATACTATCTACTAAAAATTATAATAAGTTATTAAAGTATAAAGATTCTCGGTAACAACTAGTTTCGTCCATAAGTTATCATAAGGTTACAATTTTGTGAATTAATTAATTTTGAATTTTTAAATTTCAAATATATTTTACTACTTATAGGTATCAAACGAAAATAGCCGAGTAATACGTTTAGTATGCGAGTATAGGCGAGTAAAGGTAAAATAGGTATAGGTAAGCATAGTAGGTGTCTATACGATTTTAGCTTAATTATAATAGTTCGAATAGAAGCACACAATAAATAAATCAACGGTACTTATTCGGTGTTTTTTCGAACAATGAAATAAGTATATTAAATTAAAAACTGAATGAATAACGCGTTTTAAGATCAGAGTATACATATATATGTATTATAACATATATTAATAGAAACAAACAAATACTATATATTATATTATAGCCATCAACTGTAAACTCGTTTTCGTTTCCTCCCTTGGAAAAAACCAGTATAATATGAGTGTCAGGAATATTTTTATAGTATAAAGAGGGAGAGCAAAAAAAGACATTATATATATACTATAGATGTCAATCGTTAACTGGTGAGTCCTTAATCGCCACACGTGGACGGGACAGGGGGGAAATTGCAATTTTTCACTCATTACACCGACGATAACATCGCCCTGCCGGCGCCGGCTTTATATTGTATTGTCGGTGGGGGGGGGGTCGGATGTCGGAAGAAGGCGAAGGGACGAGGGTTGATTTTAAATACGAATTGCACATTAATAAAGAACGGTATAACGAACGCGAAAAAAAAATGTATTTATCCTTATTCCCGTACACGTAATGTAGTCATAAAATGTATACGAATATATAAGATGTGTATATATATATATACGATTGAATCAGTATTTGTGCACACCGTGAAATCATTATGTGGACGCGACGACTGGAGTTGGTTAGGTGGTTCAACGACCCGCGGACAGGGGAAATGGGGGGCAATTTAAGGGGGGATAACGTTAAGGACGACAATGAGACCGAAACGAATTTCAACCGGAGCGGAGTTAGGAAAACACTGACCATCGAGGAGAGAATATTACTAGTCTGGCATCAACGCATACCACTATTATACACCAGCTAGATACTAATACCACTATATACTACAATGGGTCTACTGGCCGTCATCATTAACTTGAGAAAAACGTGTTATATGATGCACAGGAATCCGGTGAAAATTCGTATAAACATATTATACAAAACACGAAAAATTACTATACATTTATAACTAAATAACATCATATACAATATCTAGTATCCACATATTAGGATATTTCCAAATGTTTACCCTTATTCCCAATAATATTCCTTTAACATAAACATGTTATATGGACATACTGCTAGCTATTATCGCAGAATAAAAGAATCAGAATGGTCACTGATAAGAATTTACATAGGCAGCATAGGAACGTTGTCTGCACGTCGCAAAGAATCCTTAGGCTCCACGTCCTTATCACGCATGCGCGTAGACCATAGATAATAAATAAATCTATATTGTCTATCCTTATTCTTTATACATGTTTATATTAATCATAATATTAAATGTTTAATCTGTGATATACATTTTAGTGTGTATAATTCTATTCAATTTAACAATGACAGAATAGATTAATGTTTTAATTTGTACACAAATTTTTTTCTTTCTTATGCTTATTGATGACCTTTTTTTTTCAAACTTATGGAAAGTGACTAACAATCATTTTATAATACTTGGAGTCTGTAGTGTGATGGGACCATTTCGAAAATCATTACTATCCACACGTCATGTTTTAAGAAATTTATTCGAAAATTTGGGTAAAATACATTCTGACGAAAAAAAAGAACTTGCATAAAAATTGAAATCTTAATATACTTCGTCATGGTTAAGTTCATCATAGATAATAAAGAATTAATTCAATTAATTAATAAGAATAATTCTTATTATCAATGTTTTACATACAAAATTTATACTACTATGATCACGAACTAAGATATATAATATAATATAATCTTAGTTTGGGGATAATATAGATTTATTTATTATCTAATGGACTGCGCGCATGCGTGATAAGGACGTGGAGCTTAAGGATTCTTTGTGACGTGCAGACAAACGTGCATAGGACGGCGGAAAAATCAGTCGCCATGTTTTCGGGTGCGATTGTATCATTGTTTAAAAAATATATATACTTATACTGTGTTTATACCACGATATTCCAAGTTACCAACACGGTTTAAGATATATATGTTGCACAAACCATGTTAAATAGTAAACCAATGTGACTTATAAACTGAGAATTTAGATCAGCTAACAAAAAACTACTACTAGAGCTACTAGGAATATAATGAGCTGCATTATCAACACGATTATTATTTATTATATATATATTTATTATTATTATAGTACAACTATTACCAATATCCCTTACATTTGGCGACCCTTTTTTAATTTTTACCGCTCGGAGCGCTACAAGTAGTTTTTTTGGAGTGTCAGTTCTTGGGTCACATAATCGGTATTCGTTGGGTAACCAGTGTGTCTTAAATTGTAGTTATCAATGATAAGTAGCATAGAACAGTACTGGGGTGCGTTCGAATATTCGTAGGTACCTAGTTAAAGTAGAGTAGAATCATGGTTGAAATATACTAGGTTATTGCAAATAGCCTCTGTTGTTTTCACAAAAATAAAATGGCTGCGTAAGGGTAAAGTTTCTTATCATTACCACAGAATGGCTATCAGCTATATAAAAAATCAATTGAAATAAATATAATATACAGTTTCAATGAACAAAATATTCGATTTATTCGTTAAATATATAGTTAATAAAGTTATTTTACAATTATTAGTAATTTATACTTTATATTACATAATACATTAAATTTATCGTAATATAGATCAATTTATTTCGACATTTAAAATTTAAATATACCGCCAATTCTGATATTTTATCAGCCAATCAAAACATCGCCCCCTTACGCTACCATTTTAATTTCTTCAAGTGATAATACTATAGAGTGGGGGTACAACTGCAATAACCTAGTATATTTCAACCATGAGTACAGTAGAGTAGAATTTAATTAAGATTACTCCGAAAATTCAAATAACGGTTAATATTTCTAATAAATGATAAGATCTCTTGATAAGGAACCAACGAGTCACGAACATGATTGTAAAGATTTTAACGTCTCTCCAAATTACGTACCTGTGTTTAAATAAAGTTCTTTATAATCGTATTTTATATTCGATATAAATGAAAATTACTTGTTATCTATATGTGATAAGAATTATTATCATTAGAGTAACGAATAACCTACCTATTTCATTCGGGTAGTTAACTCGGAGTGAATAATATGATGTTTTCGAACGGTGGTCGTAGAGTTAACTCTGATTTCTCGAATGACACGCAGTCGACCATGGTTGACTATAATTAACTCAAGTTAAGTTTTCGAACGCACCCCTGATAGTGTATATTATGCTATAAATAATGATAATTTGGCATCCAAAAACATGGCAACTGATATGATTTATGATATCAGTTTAGTGTCCACCAGAGATCAGCACGGGCCAATTTTTTCAGGCCCGATCCGATCCAAAACTAAAATTATAAAATTATATCCGCCCAGCCCGGGCCCGTATTGTTTTATCTGAACGTAATTGAATGTATAATATCATTATAATATCAATAATATCATTCATATTGGGACTATGCGTTACTATGTAATATTTTACGTATCTAACCGTACGGAAAATCACTAAATTTGTCAAAAGCAGTTGTTTTTTTTTACAAACCAGATCCCCCCAAAAAAAAAAAAAAATTATGGGCCCGGCCTGTGCTGATTTCTGGTGTCCACCCTCTGCTATTATTATAACTAGTTGCCACAAATATAATATATATCCGTGCTACCTATACGCAATCAATATTGGACTTTTTTCTTTTTACTAAATTATATAAGATTAGTTGATATAAGTTCACGCATTTTTATTTTCATCAAATTAAGAATACTGTATTAAGATGAAATAAAAATAAATTATAAAAAACAAAATTATCTTGCGACTGATGTAGCTAATTTGTGATATATTCATATTTACATGTTTTATGAGCTGTTAAAAAATAATAATAAAAAAATCGATATTTTAACAGCTCATCAAATGTGTAAAAATGTATGTATCAAAAATCGGTTAGGTCAGTTGCTAAATAATGTTGTTAGTTAGAATTTGTTTTTTATTTCATATTTCTAACATGTTTGTAAGTTGATAAAAATAAAAAAATGTTAATGCAAGTTTTTTGTTGAAATTTTTTGGTGTGGTGTCCTTTTAAAACGTTATACTTTATTACATATTAGTGAGATTTTATTATTTTCAAAATCATAAAATTATGATATATATGTATATTGTATATATTGTGCTTTTTAACCAGAATAAATATCGAACTGGTATGCTACACGTATAATATTACGTAGCCTATATTATAATATAGCCCTAATAATATTAATTTAGACATTTAAAATGTATACTGATTGATTATTTGATTGATAATTACTGATGTAATTCGTATACTTAACACGCTTTTCACGTTAACCCGTATCGTTTCGGATGTCTCCAAACAGTCCAAACTATATAATGTCTGAACTATTATGTATATATATATATATATTACATTTAAGCTACCTGTACACTTGCTATAACTTATAAGGGGTTAAAATATAGACACTTTTAAGTTTTAACTAAATATTTTAGCAAAATTAAAATTAAACTACTGAAAAATGTTTAAATATCTATCTATTTAATATAATTTATAAGTATCAATTTATCTTACGCCATTTAATAATATGATTAGATTTAAGCAGGTATCATAGTATAGATACTAACCTTGTAATTTTTTCATACAATAAACTTTTTTCCGCGAAATAAACTAATTCAAGCGATATTTATGGTATAAACTTTTTAAAATACATAAAGGAGAACTTTATATCTATGTCGTTATGACTGAAATGTTTTTATTTTTTGGTTATAACACTATTCAATTCAACATTTTTTTTTTTATAAATATATGAAAAAAAAAAAAAACCGGAACATTTACAAATTAATCATTTTAATTGTATTTGTACTATCCCAAAAATAGACACTACAATATAGACAAAGTTCTTCTTTAAGCTGTTATGAAATTATATATTATTGGGAATAAGGTTTTGAATAATTTTGTCCCACACATAAGGTTACAGCCGAATTACTGATTGCGCCATACATTTTTTTTTATTATTAATTTTATTTATTAAAAAAATTAATCAACTGCAAATTCTATATTACTATCGTCTATACCGGATGATTGTCCAATGTCCGCAGTATTTCAAAGTTTGTATATTATCTAAATAAAAATGTATAAATAAAAAGAAATACGTTATATTATTATATATTATAAATAATAATAAATACAAATTCAGCTAAATAAAAACCTGGGGACTACTAGCGCTGCTAACTGTGTAGTGTTTAACTTATTACCATAGATTATTGATTAATTTTATGTTATTAGGGTATGTCTATACGCAGGACGTTAGACCAACACCATATATTTTTGTTGTTATCACTTATCTCCATAAATTTAACTGGCAAGTCTTCACTTTCAAGTGAAAACCTGTACTTAAATTTGTTTTCTCCCAATATGATATACAAATATACCTTATATACTTTACGCAATACCTACTAGTGTTTGTTTATTGCCAATTAATGATTTATAATTAATATTTTATCGAAATAACGATGAACAATACTAATTATTTTAGGAGTTTGTAAAAATTATTGCATGAATCAATTAAACCTAATAAAACTTGTATTAAATGAGTAATAAATAATTTTGATATATTTTCAAAATAGTTATTTTTAATTTTTTTTTGTTTTTGTTATAACAAAACATTGTGGTAATTAATTCAAAATTTAAATAGGTATACATATTATAATTTGTTAACATCTTTCAAATTATAAACCAATTACATTTTACAAATACAATATACCTATTGCTCATTGAGTATTATTATTCACGAGTATTATAACTTTATAATAATAATAATAATTTGCATAAATGTATTATTCAATTTTGAAAGCCTAGTACAGCTTAGTAATAAATCGGTCCGCAGAGCTCAGTTTATACTAAAAGTATAGCTCGACGTGATAAAACTAGGTACAAAAATCATTGATGATTATTGATTTAATATATTATACATTTATATCTACTAATTTATTATCATTATTATTTAGTAAAAATAATATAAGTTCATAAAAAATTTTTTTGTCGAGCTAAAAATTGTTATTCTAGTTTATCGTATTATTGTATTAAAATATTTTTAGTGGCCTAGCTAAACTGTAAATTTTAATAAATAATACTATTCAGCTTTCCGTGTTCATTTAATTTGAACAAAACATCCATGTTTAATAAATATAATATTTAAGCTTTAGGGGCTTGGGTATAGTACAAATAAATAGGTACTATATACCTACTATATAAAAATATATTATACATAAAATGATCATTATTTGGAATATTTTCTGTATGCAAAAATTCTAATTTTACTAATATTATGTATTTATGAACAATTTAGTATGGTATTATAAATTATCATTTTTAACCTTTCCGACATAATCGTAATAAATTGTGTTAAGGAGGGGATAAATTACCTTTTTTTTTTTGTTTATAAACTTATCCGGTACAATGACTAGTATCAACTATATTGGTATATGATTTAAATGACAGTTCCTATTTTTAATTTCTGAAATGTATTAAGATATTTATAAAATTAATTTTAGCGTTCTAATTTGTATTTAATGAAATTCGTTTGAACTACATGTCTAAAGTCTATAAAATAATATATTATATTATAATCATTTAAAGTATTTTATTTTTATGATCAATATATCGCGGCCGGAGTAGACCAATCGCCGATTCGATCGGGATGATACCATAAAGTAAAATATAATAATATGAACACTATTTGCGATAAAAAGAATATCAATTTAAAGGCGGGCGGAAGGGGGGGGGCGTTTGTAACGGGATTCTAGTAAAATACGAAAAAGATAGTACAACGGCCCGTTACTGCTTAAACACTTTCTATGGCCAATACAATGTGGTAGTTGGAAGGTTATTTTGTTATCGTATTTCATTATTGTGATAATAATTGTATTGCTTAGATAATGATATATCATTTAAATTGATCTAATAAATCTGTCAAGTGTTAATTTAAACAAAATGTCCCGTATGCTACTGGTCTTAAAAAAGTACGTATTTTCTCAGTAATAACTCAAGTCGTAGTTTTCAGTGCAAACAGTAGTTCAAACGTATTTTATTAAATATAAAATACCTAAAATTAATTTTAATAAGTTTTTGAAATTAAAAATAGCTATTGTCTTCAATCAAAAGATGATACTTAATTACACCCAAATTATATTTCTAAAATATTTAAGATTTATTATATAATAATTATAATATACAATTTATATATTATACAGTTCGTAGGACTAATAAACACGGCACTGGCTAAATTTAGAAATGGTTAGGATATAAAAATTCAAGATATCGAAAATATACTAATCTATAATTAACAAGATATTTTTAATATTGAATGTATACAAATTGTAATATCGGATCGATTTATACCAGAACAGGAATAGTTTTCATTTTATTAAACTTTATATCTGTTACATCCCTCTTTTTACATTATGGAATGATATGTACATAATGAATAAGCAGGTAATAAGCATAATAGCAATTAGCGGGTATAGTTATTCTTACTAATTCTAAATTTAAATTTTCATATGGATATATTACAGAATTAAAAAGTACTTTAATAATATCTTTTAATTAATTAATATCTTTTCTATGATATTTTTCGGCCATTTTGCACACTTAACTATAACGAATTATATAATTTTAAAACGGTCATTAAACTTCATATTATAATATTTTTCGATTTCACCATATTTTGATATTTACATTTACTGTTATTTCAAACGTTCGGAAAATATTTTTTATTAATACATTGCATTAACTCTTCTTCATCGTCTACAATATGTGTGGGACGCTATCCTAATTGATGCGGAAGTTGTGGAATTAACCGTTTTAACTATAATAAAAGGGTTTTATCACTATTATAATACCTCGTTAAAATAAAATAAAACTCCAATGGATAATTTACAAATTTTCATTTTATTTTAAAGGACATTTCGAAGGACATTATTTTTCTTCTCATATGTATCTAGAATTTCAAGTTACCTGGAGTCAACAATTATAAAATTCGAATAATGAAAATAATTAAAAACATTTATTTTTAATAAACATTTCATATTATAGGTAATATAGTATTTATAAGTTATATTCTACTGTTTTCTAACATAAACAATAAACTTCTATTTTATTAACATTTTACTATGATACTAAACGAGGATAAACATACCTTTAGGTTTGGTCAAACCGATCGGTTCATCGGGTGTGTCCACATCTGTCTCGGGGCCAAAATCACCAGCGTCTTGGCCATATGACGCGAGTGTTGCAGTTGCGTTCCTCTGTTCCATTGCTGTTTCCATAACAACAGCCCTTCTGTTGGCTACTAATTGCTTAGGATCTTGTAAAAATACCGTAATCACTGATATATTATCCTTTGATCCGTTTTCTTTAGATTTGAAAACAAGCTTATTGCTAACACCCGACACGTCACCTGAAATAAAAATAACAATGTGTACAATTATTATTTATGAAAATATTTATTCATTACCATAATAAGGAAAATAATAATTGTAGATATAAATAAAAATAACAGAAATACCTAATATTATGTTGATAAAATTAGTAACTTATATATTTTATTTATTCAGTTAAAAGTAAAGCTTGAATTTTTGGATAGAGATTTTATACTTATAGTATATTATAATAAGTAGGTACCTACTTATGCATATTATATACCTACTCTAAAAGTGTATACATATACCTATAATCTATATACAATATAATTAATTTAATCAATAGAGGTATATTTTTAGATTACATTGTAATATAAGTAATAACATTGTTTCAAAAACTAAATTGAATGATGAAAAATAAACTAATTTACGATAAATAATAATAATAATATGATAAATGAACTCGTAATTTTTAATGGGCAAATAATATAAATAATATTCTAATGGATAAGTAGATCAACATCAATTTTTTTTTATAACACATAAATTACGTTTGCATCTATAGCCTATTTTAAAGATATATAATTAGTTGTGTTTTATTATGCTAAACATTTTAATGAACATTTGCGCTATTAAAAATATAATTTACTGAAATTAATGCTAGGTAAATTTACTTTTATTATTTCTTCTGATAATTAATACGTGTTCATTAGTGTAATTTTCTATTTCAGCTTAAATTTATACGTTTCTTTTCAAATTAGTTGCACTTGTTATATACAATACATTTAAAAAGTTATTGGTTATAATTTAATCTGAAGCAAGTGTACCTCGAATTTAGAGTTTTAGTAGACATAATCATTTTATGAATTCAATATTTTTAACAGTGAAATAAATGCATAAATGTTAAATTAGAATAGGTAACTGAATACTAATGACTTTACAAGTTTTAATCAAGAATAACCACAGCAATTAAATGTTAATAATTATCATTAAATGTAATTATAATTAATAGACATATGCTTATTAATGATTTTTATACTTTAATGGCTACATATATGCACCAAATATGACTTCATAATATTAATTTATTATTGATGAAAATACAAATTTATAAAAATGGGGATGTAGTGGGAGAGTTTAAGAGGTTTAAGTATTTATGGTCTGTTGTACAGAAAGATGGAGGGCCTCGAAGAGGACATGAAACACAGGATTGAGTGTGGATAGATGAAGTGGAGAGAAGCGTCAGGTGTTTTGTGACAAAAAATCCCTATTATGTTAAAAGATAAATTTTATAAGACAGTGATGATACCTGCAATGATGTATGGAACATAGGCTGATACCGAATAGGTTCCCATGTAAATAGTCGCACATACATAAGTAAATTGAGTGTCTCAATTTCAAAAAAATATACTAATATATATATATTTTTTTACTGTTTTATCTCCGTTCCCATTTTTACATACTTAATAGTCAATACTATCATTCTATGTGTAATATCATTGAGCAATGAGCATAGATTATACCATTTATAATGAATGATAATATTATGGTAAATGAGTAAGAATGTATCGGACACATTGATTTTTAAAAAGTATTTTTCACGCGATTTCTTTAAATAGTCGACCAAAATTAGTTAACATTTACAGTAAACAAGATTTTCAATACTTAGCCCTCACGTGGGAGTCAAATTAAACCTATTTCTAAACGGGAACCCATACGGCTACTCCCAAACATAATTTCGTGCAGTAAATAGGAAGATAGAACAGAGAATGAGTATAGCAGAGTTGAGAATGTTAAGGTGGATGAGTGGAGTGACTAGAGAGGGAAAAATAAGGAATGAGTATATAAGAGGTAGTATAGGAGTAGCTTCGATAATTGATAAAATGAGGGAGAATAGATTGCGATAGTTGAGAAGCTCGGGCATGAGGGAAAAGACTGAGACAATAAGATTAGTAAAGGAAATGTATGTTGATGGAAAGAGGAGAAAATACCGAAAAAGAGGTGGGGAATGTGGTGAAGAATAATATGAGGAATATGAGGGTAAATGAAGAAAATGCGGGAGATAGAATTAAGTGGAAGTGCAGGACTAGGGTGGTCGAACCTAAATAGTTGGGAGAGAAAGCTAAGGATTAGAAGATACAAAATGTGTATCTTCTATACATTAATTAATGTATAAAAAAAGAATACAGTTCTATTAAATTAAATGATCTCAGTAGACATAAATTCGTACCTATATAATATTGTTGATTTTATGACATTTACTTATGATTTTCATAATATCATATTATAATAAGATTATAATTCATATCATTTGATAACTTATCTTTGACTTGAGAATTACTAGTCAATGAGAATGACGATCTCGAGTCAAGTTTAACTCGACCAACACATAATTTCACTTTAATATATATATAATATATATATATATATTTTTATTTCATTTTTTTCTATGAATAATTTTTTATTTGTGAAATTAAAATTGGTATACAAAAATCAATAGGACATAAAATAATAATTTACTACTCACGCGGTGTTAACTACAATAGTTAAAATATTATATATAAGTTATTAGGTAGTAGGTACCTACATACTACAGTTATTAATCATGGAATAATAATAGGGATTGGTGAAGATGTTGGCGTATTGGGGTCGTTCTGAATATATCAGTGTTAGCTACTAGTCACGATACGTGTTGTAATAACACACTAAGTATGTCGAAATTAATATCAGTATCAAGGAAATATAAAATTAAACAAACAAAAAGATTTAAGTAGTATTTTAATAACATAAAATGTGAATAAATAAGGTTTACGTTTACACTTAGTTTTTAGCTCGGTTTTTAGAATTTGAATTGGCTACTAATATAATGAATCCCAGAAAAAAAACCAAATTTTAAATTTATGTTTTGTATGCTCGTAAAATTAATAGTATAATAAATAATTAATAGTCAAAAGAACATGTATATTCTTTGGTCAAAAGGCAAAATCAGAATATGCAGATTATCGAAATCTTATTGTATGAGTATGACCTATTGTTATCAAGAACTTTGGTATATCTTTATTTATTTCATTATTGTAATTAGTACACAATAATTTAAATTTTTTTTGCAAACCCGATTAGACCGAATAAATAGTAATTCAATAAAACATATTTTAACAAAAATGAAATTGTTTGAATTGGTTTTTTTCCGTATACCTAATAGAATATTACGTCAAGGGTATCATCATGCATGGACCACTATAGTCCCTAAAATATTCAGATTTTCGTACTACACAATATATTTTTCCTTTAAATTAAAATTTTTATTTTTTTTTCATCATTAACATCATAAATTATAATATGTAGAAATGTAAAATTTGATTAACACAATTGCTAATTTCGTATTACACATTAAACTTTTACTACACAGAATTTGCGAACCTTCAAAGTTAGAATATCGTATTACTTTGCTATCTTTTTTCATTATTTTTAAACGTCACGCACTATATAGTTATTAAATTTTGAATTTGGAGTAAAAATCCTACTAAAAAGTATTTCTATGTACTCGTATAGTAGTATTATAACTAAAATAAATTGTATTATTTATTTTAAATATATTTCTGTATACGTGTAGTACACGATATTAAAATACAGTAAACGTAAAAAGGGTGTGCTAAACAAACTTCCGTGTGTAGGTAGTATTATTAATATTTGATCTTATTTTTGTTGGTCAACGATAGGCGAGTTTCCAATATGTGGCCTCTTAAAGAGGGTGCGGATATTTTATGGTCTTCGGTTTACTGTTTAATATAACATACACAGTTTCTCTAGGGAAATTTCCTGAACTTCCCTCTATATATTCAATTCAATATTAGCCGAACACAAAACTAAATTTAATGCTATCTATTATTTTCGCATAAAATATACAAATATTTTAGAAGTTTTACTAGATATTGGACACGCAGTATTATATTTTACATTATTGCATTATTTATTATGCAAAATACATATTTTATTTTTATTTTCGTTAATATAAAATATATAGGTATCTAGTAGGTATATAATTAACTGATATCAGGACTTAACTAATAATAACATACCTAGTGAATTTATTTGTATTAAAAAAAAACAAGAAAGCAGATTTTTAGGTTTTAAATAGAGATTTTTTTCATAATAAATAACATATGAATAGATACATTTTGTCGTATTTAAATATTATATTTATTTATTTTAATTTAATTTTATAAGGTTTTATTATAGGGTATATCAGAATAATATATCATAATTTTATTTCAAGCTTTTAAAAACCTAAAAATTTGTTCTCTAGTTAATTTCGATTTCAGGTTATTAATATTACTGTCATCTGTAAAACTCAATAGGTACAAAATACTGAAGTCAGATATAAAAATTAAAATACGAAATACACGGAAGTCCCTTGAAATGACAATATTATATAGATAGCACTACAAAATACTTACATATTAAAAACAAATCAGTTATTTCACTAATTTTTATCTTGTGATTTTTAGCTTATATACACATTACACAGTTGTAAATAGAATGGTTATGAGACGGCCTATGATGGACTGTAAAAAGCGGCCAGGAAAGTTGTATATCAAATTAAGGTTTCCACTATACACGTCACGTTCCCGTGTACGTGAATAAAAATCCTTTATTGTATAGGTTAGCTATTGGTATACCACAATATTTAGCCGTGCTTACCGCACAGTTAACCATATTACCATGAAGTTGGATCTAATTCAACATTTTACGTGTACACGGTCTACTTTTTTTATAACACGAATACACGATTGATAATCATAATAATATTATAGTTGATTAAAAAAAAATAGTTGATTATCAAAATCCTATTTGAAACTTTCCATTGAATTTTTAACATCAATATATTATGGAATACAAATACAAATGCAACTTCATTTGTAAGTTTGTAACTAGATTTAAAAAGTTACAAATGTTGGTATATTGTAAATTATTATGGTATTTATTACAATCACGGTTTAAAATAGGTATACTAATACTAGGTATAAGTATATTTTAAACCGTGATTACAATATTATCAATAAAAATACAATGAGATTAAGAACCAAATATCATAAAACCACTGTTACCAAGAGATGCCTTATATTAGCACCCGGATTTTTGTATATATTTGTTCATAATTTTGCCATTATTGGGTATTGAAATTGGTCTGAATCAATAAGTGGTTTCCATTTTTTAACAAAATTATGTGTATTTTAAGACTTCTTTTTATTAAAATCAAACATCTCAAAACTCGGTTGTGAAACGAGATATGATTGAGCAGATTTTGTACTTTTTGTTGAATTTCCTTTTTTTTTTTATATTAGCACCAGGATTTAAAAAATGCGTTTTTACGGGTTTCGGATGGCGTACAAATGTTGAATTTTGATTACAAATGTGTATAAATGGAATAACAATCGTTGATATAACTAGTTATACAATTTTCCAAAATCCGGGTGCTAATGTAACGCACTTGTTATCGAGGCTAACCAATGTGAAACTTTTGAGGAGCATTCGAAACGAACGGAGACGATAATTTAATGCACGAACACTGCAGGAACATATATATTGGTAATCCGTCTTAAGTGTAAAATAAAGTTAAAACCTAATTACTACTAGTCCTCTAGTGAATCTCTAGTGATCAATATTTGAAATTTACAGTTTACCAAGACGGTAGTAGAATCTAGTTTTCCGTCGCAAAAGCGTATTAAAAATTGTTAGGTGCCTATTAATAAATTATTTACCTAGGTATCTGAATATGATATTATTTAATAAATACAGATTAGCTAGTATGTTATCATATTAATCATATTATACAAGAATAATATGTATATATCGAAAAACCAAAATTATTATTACCTATTTTCAAAAAACAAATGTGTAGAATTTAAATATAGATAGCTTTATTATTCGATAAACATTTACACAATAACGTGAAATGTAGTCTTAAAAACACATTTCATTTAGGTATCACGTTTATACCAGATAAAGTTGTTTTTATTATTATACCTAATTTATTTATATATTGTTCTTATTATTACTATTTATTAATAATTAATTAATAAATTTCATACATATGATAAGAACTAATAGCCTAATAGGTATCTAAGTTTAATGTATGTTTTATTATTAACAACTTTTCTAAAATATAATTATTTATCTAGCGATTTTTATTATATTACTTTAAGTAAATCCAACCTATACCACGATCACACACAACTAGCATACTTGGAAAGTGTTTGTCATTGGTAATGGGTACTTGACAAATATTGGTATTTTTCAGAGTACTCTGGTTATATCATTGATTTTAGAACTATAGTTAGAAAGTTAGTATAGTTCTAAAATCAATGGTTATATCTACAGAGCACTTGGCAAATGTTTGTCATTAGTGATACTTGAGAAATATTGGGCTAGTCATTGGTTAATGGTTATATACTACGTATGTATCAATTTCACTTAAATTTTAACCAGAGGCTGATGAATATTTGACAACAATCGACAGGAAATGTCCAGTAATATTTGCCAAATACGCTTAAAAGTTTAAAGATCAATAATATTATATAAAAAGGTCTTATATATACAATGTATTATTTAAAGAGGCGGGAAACATTTAAATTAAATACAAAATTAATGACTAAACATTTATAGGAATTCTTTTTATTGTACACTTTCTTGTATTTTTTGAAAATAATTGCAATAACATTAGAATCGACCTGCAAAAAAATTTCACATTCTCTATAATATAAAGTCAAATTCAAACCCAATAAATAAACCATTAATTAAACCCAAACAGATATTTTTTTTTAAATATATTTTCTGATATTTTTTAATTTGTTTAAAGCACTAGTTTGGTTTTATTTTTATTCGATCAAGTGATTTTACTGGCGAACGAAATTAGTATCTTCTAAACGGCTTAAAAGAATACGTTTTTGGACTTTTATCGAATTAGCTTAGGCTAACTTTTTAAAATTAAAATTTTCAACATTTCAATTTAAAATATATACCTAGATATTTACCAAAATAATCAAATTTTTTGTGGTTTCCAATCGAAAACTGTCTAAGAATTTAACCAATTTATTTAACTAAAAATATTATTAAAGCTACTTATTTAGTATAAACTAAATGTATTAAAAATTAAAATATATGATGTAAAATATTTACAATTTAATTAATTAATTATATTAATAATTAAATTATACAGTGGTATACCAACTCGGAAGGGGGGGTTACATCGTTCCTCATTTCTCCTCCGAGCACATACACTCTGATAACAGTTTATTCGAATACAATTTTTTTTTTTGTTAAATTTATGTTTTTAAGGAGAGTTATTTATTGTTAATTCTAGGAAACCACATAGATATTATAGAAATACCTATATTATGTGTAAAGTATGAACCATGATTAACCAAGATTTTCGGTTATCCAACCATATATAAGTATAATAATAATATTGTGAAGAGAGAAAAAATTATACCTAATTATTTATAAATAAATTAAAAATATATTAAACATTGAATTCAAATCATGCATTTTAAACGTACAAGAAATAATAAAACAGCAAATAGCCGAAAAAAACAATATTAAATTTCAAATAATAATATTATTCTATGTATTATCATTGATTATAATATTTACGTATAACCAATATTGTAATATACTAGGTAATATATGAATCAAACTGCGGTAGGTAACCGGTAATATTTGAAACTCGTAGAAAATAAATATTCTTAACGCATCCAAATTTAAAATCAAAACGAGAGACAATCTTTAAATGTAATACATTAATTCAAACTATGAAATAATTAAATTTACAATTTAAAATCATAACTGCACCATTAGCAGTGCCTATAAACTATACGTTTTGTATAAATAGCCATAGTTATATAATAGAAAGCATCTTTACGAAGTAGCTATTTCATATAACAGTATATTACGGTTGTTGGCTTGTTCCAGGTAACTTAAAAATAACCTGTGAGTATATGAGACCGAAATACCGGACAAACATGGTGTTCCAGCTTGTTGCGATCTGGCGGCAGACCGTCACAGGGCGTTTGCTCGGGAATATTGATCCTACAGTCGTCCTGAATACTCGGGGGGGCTACGCCCTGTAGACGTCTGGATCGGCAAAAAATAACGAACGGAAAAGTTTGAACGAAAATTGCATATAATTCAATTTGTAAGCATGTTCTACGTTTTACAAACTATTCAGATTAATTGTACGACCAAATTTTTAAAATAAAATACATTTTAAACATTATAAAAATATATTATTAGGTACCTATATTAAGTGTATTAAATTTAGCTACCTATGTAACATTAATATTTTATAATATATTAAAGTTTAAAATGAATTTTAAATCATTTTTTATTTAAACATTTTTAACGTATGAATAATAATTGTGAAAACGTGTACCTTATGTATAATTTTCACCAAACAAACAAACAAACCCTTTTATTGCATTTTTTTTTCTATATCCAACAGGCAATACATATCACAAAGCACAAACAGCAACGTTCGCTCCACACAAAACACTTTCGTCTGCGTTTTATTTGCGTATATTTCAATAGTTATTTTTTCTGTACCTAGTATTATACAACTATACATTTTGACCCATAAGAACCAGTAAATCACAAGGAAAGAAAAAACCATATATATACACGACCGAGGACTTGTAAAGAACCCCACATTTCGTGTCGAACAATTATTATCGTAAAGTATATATAATGGTCGTAGTATAAAATAAACGATTATAATAATTATTGTTTAACAACCCGAAGAATATAGGGCAGACGCTGTTTCAAGTGACTCGATACCTACTCGAAACCATAATCATATATGATTATATGAATAATAACGTAGAGCTCTTAATTAAAAAAAAAAAATTAAAAACTAATAGTTGTACCTTATATAGACTGTTTACGTATACGTTGTGTATTCCTGTACACCATCATTATTAATATTTAATGTTACCTATTGGTTAGACGTAAGTTACCCATTTATAGCTATATCATGTTATTATAGAAATTAGTAAAAATATATTTCCATAGAAATTAACGATTTATTTTATCGATCATAAATACAAATACAATTCAGTTAATATATATATTAATATATATATATAATATATAATGAGTACTTATAATAAGTCACCGGCATTTAAGTAGCTTAGGAAAAGATTGGTTCAAACTATAAGGTAAACGAAATTATAATTTGAAATAAATATTACCTAAAAATATTTTTTAAAACAACTTATGCCTATACCTACGTTAATTTAAAAAGTACAAAGTTTTGGGTTAGTTATAATATCTAAAAAGATAAAAATTTAGTAACTAGTAAAATAAAGCGTGAAAAATAAATAAAATGTTGAAAAATAAGCCCAACTATACCTACCTACAGCTTTTTAGATTGTTATAAATTATAATATACCTATATTTCAAAGTTAATACATAGTAGATAGATAGATACCTACTTAATTAAATTTTAATTAACACAATAATATTTATATTATTTTTCAATACATTTCTATGTCAAAAACTATATTAACTAAAATATGTTCATATGTCGCAACAAATTCAGAAGAAAAATCTAGGTTTGTGTATAAAAATGTAATTACATTTCTTAAAAGGAAGCTATTTTGTAATTAAATTTTAACACGCCATTAAAATCATTAATTTGTAATACCATATTAATAGGTTCGTACCTATCATCATTTTATAGCAGTTTTTAACAGAATAAAAAAATAGTAAATTTAGTCCACAATAGGTATTCGAAAGTAGAACGGTTTAATTATACAGGTACCCATATTTACCTACTTTATCCGAGCAAAGAACTTTTATCTAATACACATTTTTTCTCAAATTTGCTGTATATGGAGTACCTATGGGGTTTAAATATAATAGTTTAGCCAGTGTTCAATTTTCGGCGGTGTCTAGAATATCATAAATAGTAGGTATTATGTGAACAATTGAATGAACAAAACAACAGTAACACTACTTTATATAGTTCTAATTGCATAGTTTCTTATTACACAATTCGATATAATACAAAAATGTACGGAAGTCCAGAACCCATAAAATTAAGATGCATTGCTGTAGACGGATGAGATAGTATTTTCATAATATAGGTTGGTACATTATATTATACGGTATCTAGATGGCTAGATATTAAAACTCCGTAATCCTTTCACCATTATTATAAGTCGTTACACCGAGAATAAACCATTGTCTATAGAATGAAGAAAAAAACGCTAGGTACCGAAACATTAGGTTTATTCCGAATTGTATCATTAGTCGTTTGTTCGTTAATTTTTTATTTTTTTCATCGTTATTAGAACTATTTAGATTATATTTGGTATTCTCAAAAAAGTCAACTTTACGAACATTCAAATATATGTCGGAATGACGTCATCCAGAAATGCTTAATATTAGTCATTATAGTCCCGAGTTATAGTCATTACTCATTATACAGCTTATAGTTTTTGACTAACATTTTCGCTATGTCTATAGTATTCACACACAAAATATATTATTGTACGAATTACGAGCGTTGTCAAAACAGAAATATTATCCATAGAAAAACATGAATATTTTATATTACACAAAGTTTATTTTCGGAATTTGGGTATTTCAACGAAATCCGATAAACAATAGGTAAAATATATACAGTATGTCCTCGAGTATATCTTAAATCAGTAGTTACTAATTGCTAATATCTAAAATCGAGTCTAAAATTTTAATATTACCTATATTAATTTTGGGTTGAACCAAAAATAGTTGGGAGAGAAGACGAAGGAGAAGAAGAAGAGTTACTAATTTATAACATATACATTAAATTATAAAAATATTTTATCTAATTATAGTAGGTATTTATAATTATAATTTATATTATATTTATAATTATAAACTCTAGCCGCAGTCATAAAATATGTATAGTGGCGATTCCAGGGACCACACACGGCTCACGCTAGATCGAAGATTATAATTATAGATGTTATATAGACAAATGATAGGTATATGAATATTATAAAAAATAACTCCGTTCTTTTAGTAGTAGTACCTAGTAGTAGTCAAGCCACCCCTGCGAGTGAAATATGTCATACGACAAATAAAATGTACAGCGATGAAAACATGAATTACATTAAAATCTAAATACTATAAAATACGATTGTAGGACTTATAAAATAACATCCTACCTCAATATATAAAATTGTGGGTACGCGAAATATATTATTATAATAATATGAATGTATAATAAGGCACGGACGAATGACACTCGCTATTCGAACACAAAAGAAATTTCACATAGAAAAAAAACACGCGAAAATAAAAATTTATGATCACAATATATTATCACGGGTAATGTAAAAGTTAAACTGAAAAAACAAAAAAAAAAAATGTGCACGTTTCGACAAACGCCACACGATCGCGAACGTAACACGGTGGTGACAAACTGCAGCGGAGTGCGGATGTTCACGATGGCCCGACCGTTGCGCCGGCAGTCGGCCGCCGGGCCAGTGTTGCCGGCGGCACGGTAAATGTCGTCGCCTCCCTCCCCCGCCGAGAATCCGTGGCGGCATACACGTCTTGCAGCGGGCCCGTCACGTCGAATTTTCGTAGCAGCAAAATGTGCAACGGTATTGTGTATTTCTACGTGTTGTATCTATATAAGTAATAATATACCTCCTACTATAATATTATAGTATATAACAATAATAATGACGTGACTTCGTTTTTCTTTTTGTGCCCGCTGTAGCGAGTACGCGAGATTTGTTATTTATTTTATTTTTCCTTTTAACCTTGAACGTTGATTGTCACTGTGGTATAAAAATCGGGGGAAAAAAAAAATAAATAACTCTTGCAGAGCTGCGTATATAATACTACGTCGCATGAGTCATCTATCCCATTTACCAGACGATGGCGCTGTCTTGGACGACTATTGTGTAAACAACTTTTCTCGCTTCAGCCACTATACGGCAACGGTCACTGCAGCTGGCTGCTGCTTGTCGCCGTCGGTCGTATTTACGGAACGACCGTCAGGGGATTCGGTGAGGAGGGGGTGGTGTGTGCACGGGACCGGCCGGCGTCAACTTGTCGCGCGGAGAGACGTCGCACACACAGCTCGTCATTATTTACGCATATAATATTATTACGCTTTATGTGTTTAGTTTCGTAAAGTTTCGTTTTTCAAGTTGTTAGGCGTTCGTTTCGAATTATGGAAACGAGAAATATTATCGTATTCATCATATAGCACGCGTCATGTGAAAATCAATATGAATCCAACCTGGCACCTGCCGGCCAATAAGGCTACAGTGCGTATACCATATACATATTATATAATATATACCTATATATATATATATATATATATATACGTATATAGGTATATATATATATATATATATATATATGTATGCGGTGTATTTTTAACCGGAAATAACGCGAGTGTACGACACGAATCCAATAACGTATATTATAATATACAACCATGGAGCCAAATACGTAAAAGGAAAACGTACAACTTTCAGTCGGTTAATTTATTCAAAAAGAAAACCGTACGGAAAAGTTTCACGTTCAAATAATAATAATATTATTATTATTATTTATTATTAGTACTAGTTAGGGTCGGTAATACAATATAGTAGTTTAAACCCGGTTCAGAGTTTAAACCTAGTTCAAATCGAAAAGTGCGTATTCACTGAACATAGTTTAAACCACGGTTTACGTGATCCGCCGATTTCAGTGAGTTAAGCCGAGTTCAAAGATGATATTCAATTTGATTGGTTGTTCATTAATGTTGATAACGGAGATATCAATATTTTTTGACGATTTGAAATTTCAGTTCCGTACGTATTTATACGGCGACATTGTGTGCCCCATAGACTCCCATAATTATAGTAGTTACTTGTATACTGTATCTATTTGTTGGTGACGCAATATTTTCTTTAATGTGATCTAGAATGAAATATACACTGTTCTTAGATAGATGAAAGTGACTAAAGAACTGTTCATCTCTCCACTTTACAAAATGGTCAGGTCGATCAAGAAACGTTTTTCTTTTTCGAGGAAAACCTATTAGTGCTAATTCCATAAATTCTTCCGTCAAGTTTTCATCGTCAGACATAATTTTTATTATACGAATAAATTAAATAAAGTCGTTTTACAATTAAATTTAATGTAGGAACAATAAAAACGAAACCGACATTGATCATACCACAATCATACAATTACCAATATATTCACTGTTATCACCCAGCTATTCTATTATTACAGATAAATTTATTAAACCACAGGTTAAACTAGGTTCAGTTGACGAACCAGGTTCAACTGAACCCGAATTAAACCTAGAATTGTAAAACCGACCCTTAGTACGTTATCGCCCCGCCACTATTATTTTACTTGACGTGGTCGTGGTGTTTCATAGCAAATCGAGGGATATTTTCGAATTAAGAAATAGTAGTAGTCAGGGGCGTAACTATCGCGAAATTCAACCAGTTAGCCAAATTAACTCTTTCCCCCCCCCCCAAAAAAAATAAATAAAAATTACTTCGTTACGCCACTGGTAGTAGTAGTATACAGTAGCGGATCTAGAATTTTTTTATGGTGTGTGCTATTTTGCTAGTAATGGTCCTATTATTATGGAAAAACATTACTTATTACGTAAAGGTACAATTTGAGAGAAAAAAATAATTTGGAGTTTAAACGGCGAGGAAAGTGTTTAAAGTTTTAACACTGAAACACAAATTGAAAAACTTGGCAAGTGCAATTTGTTATGATATAGTTATATATATCACTTATGAAATTATAGTCAACTTCTTATCATAGATAGAATTCGATTTAAATATTAAATACGGTTAAATGTTTATACCAGCAGGTTGGCAAAAATATTAATATTTCAACATAGATAATATCGATTATAGATAACTATAATCTATAGTCCAATCAGGGCCGTAGCAAGACCCATTAGCGCCCCTGGCAATGAACAGAATTTGCGCCCTCTACTCAATCACTGTCATTCCTATGAAATATTTGTGGTAAAGTAATAAGAAAAACAAGGGCTTTTCACAAATTTGTCCACTGAACTGTCCAAATAATTGCCAACCCAAAATTTTTTTTCTTAGTGAGACAGTACCCCCTCCCCGCCCCCTCTTGCTGACCTTATAATCACCCAATTTGTTTTTTATTACCTTAAAAAAATATCATTAAAAAAACCATCTTTAACAAAAATATTCAACTTTAATTATTTATATATATTATTTATTTATTAATTTATTTAAAAAAAATTCAATATTGTGTGTTATCGCCGACCGGTGATTGCTACCCGACGAATTAGGTAATAGTTATTTTTAATAAAAATAAGGGGAACGGTTGGTGCTTCAGCTCCCAAGAACCCCCCCCCCCCTAAATCTGCCACTGATAGTATAATATAACAAAACTCGATATATTATATAATTATTGTTTAATTCGAAAATATCCCTAGATTTGCTATGAAACACCACGTCAAGTAAATATATTATATAACAAGTTAATATTATAATAAAATAAATAATATATTAATAATAATATGAATAATTTAAGTTATACATCATATAATATACAAATAAATTATAACATAAGAATATATTGTATTAAAATACCAAACAATCAATTATTTATTACATTATAGCATAGAACATTATAAAAATGTCACTTAGATGATAACAGTTTGCTTACAAAAAACTGAGGACCCATCCTGAAGTTAGTAACATTAATTCCGCTATATATTATATATATAAATGCATCGATTAATGCAAGCATCTTAAAATCACCGATTACAGTGATAATAGTATATATCTATTATCAAAATTTTCAACATCCAAGATCACCCATTTACTTTACACAGAAACATAGGCAATGACATAGACTTGATTATAGTAAGATCCTACATAATATTATAATAAAATGTGTTTCAGTTATTTCAGTCGGAAGACTGCAGATTAAAATTAGACTTTTCAGGAAGTGCAATGAGAACACGATGATTCCGTATGCTCATTGTTCGATAGTGCTTTTTTTACTACATGATTCCACCGTATGGTGTTTTAATTTAAATGCAACGTTGCCACGATGAAATGGATACAGGACGAAATGCGCCAATATTTTTTATCAGAAAGTTTTCAAATACGCTGATGATAAGGTGACCATAAGCCCCGTATAAAACGTGTTGCCCCGTATTGGAGCATCACATCCTGTTGTTCTCGACAAATTTTAAACGGAATCCGTTGTTTTGTCTCGTTTTTTTTCCTGATTATTTGCCATTTTGAAAGCGATTTTATTTTTGTCCCGTTTTTAATTTTTTAAATATTGTCACCCTAGACTAATGCACAAGTACTTTTTTCTAAAAAAAATCTATATAAACTGGACTGGATCACTAGCAGGGCCGCCCCGAAGAAATATTTTAGGGGGACGGGGTACCAACAGATTAAATGCCAACGAAATACTTCCTTGAAAATGTAAATAAGTAAAGAAAAGATCATCAACTTTTTTTTTTTGTATTTTGCCAACAGAACTAGTCACTAGACTAATTCGCTGACTGATATTAATATTTACTGTTAATTTTGTTGACTGATTTCGCTCCCCTGGATAGTTTAATTTGAAAATATCTCTTGATTTGCTGTGAAGCACTACATCGAATACAGTAACAAGTTAAATTAAATTCGGTTAGTATAATTGCTTTCCACCGACCCTATAATTTGACAAAGTTGCACCCAATTTCATATGAAATTGTAATGGTTTTTGAATAGACAATGTGCATATGGAATTGTGTTTCCAAAAAGTTAAAAGGTACGAAATCGTAATCTATATACAATGGCGAACTTGAGGAGGCGAAATGACGATCGCTTCCCCCTTTGGAATTCTTCGTCATTATTTGAATTATTTAAAAATACAAGATTCATTTTAGGGGAGGGCACTTAGCCATCAAAATTACGTATATATTTTTAAGAAGATGCGGTAAATACATTTTACATCCTCTACTTGCATGTTTATGATTTAGAGTACTTGTGGATAATTCATCTTTTTAGTAAACACTGATTATTTTTATTCTAAAAATATGCTCATTTGCACTGTCATTTCATATGTCACTGGAACCACATAAAAGGCGCATACACTTTTGGGCAGTGGCGGTTATAAGGGGGGTGATAGGTGGATCCCTTAGGATTTTTTTGGCCAATTTTCTTAGTTTTAATCCTTTGGCGTGCAAGTACGAATGTGCCATAAAACGTGGTCTTCTTTTTATGGCAACGATTATTTTAGGAATTTAAAAAATGTGACAGATCTCTTGTTTCTCTATTTATAATGAGTAAAAAATGTTTTCTTTAGAAATGTCTAATTCAACCTGAGGTTATTTGACGAAAACATTGCATAGCGTTACCTGAAACATATATATGTATATGATAACTAAATTATCTGAGGCAGCTCAAAAAGATTTTTCAAACTAAACATTTTAAGAATTTAATGAAAAATTGATTGAACATTTAAAATTGCATGTAGTTATAGCCTTATAGGTACTATTATATAAATTTATTTCGTTTGAATAATCAATAAATAACATTTCTAAAGAACGACATGCGTGTAGTATTTTCAATCTACATATAGGGACAGAGAAACTGCATATGCAACTTTTGTGACAATTGCAATATACTTTTAAAATGTATATTATATCGGTATAAAAAAACACATAGGTATGCTGCACAATATATTAGTCACATACAATGATTTTATATTTATTTTATTGTATACATATAAATTTTACGGACCACATAAAAAAAAATATAGGTAATGAATATCCAACAACTCACTATTCTCGTATACAGGTCCGGCCCGAAGAAATATTTATATGGGAAAGCAGTGGACGGCTCTAGCATTTAACTTTTTTTTTGTGTGTGGGGGGGGGGGGAGGAGAGCCAAAAAAAAAAATGAATTGATGACCTTTTTTTTATGCTTATTTGCTAATAATAATTAAGGTCAATAATTATTGTGAGTAGGTAAAATATCCTTTTTATCATAGTTTTATAAATAACCACAGTAGACCGTGTGACGGATGAGTTTTCGCCTGCCACTGGGACTCTTTTTTTTGGGGAATATGTCTTTTCCAAAGCCGTGGGAAAGAGGGAGAGTGTTGACGAAAAATTTAGACGAAATTCTTCCCAGAAAACGTAAATAGGCAAAAAAAAAAGTCATCAATTTTTTTTCTGTTTTTGCCGACTGGACTCATTTTGCCAATTGATTTCCAGAACTGTGCGACCCTCCCTCAGGCCGGCTCTGCTATCGTATTATATTTTTAGACAGAAGTATCACACATCCACGATTCGCGAATAAATGTATAATATATAATACTAACAATTAATACTAAGTATTTATCTTAAAAACAAATTATCGTTATACATAAATTATATATAATATATACTCGTATACACAATATTATGAATACGTATATAACATCACAAAGCCACCTACATTATTTTAAATGCTGTGTTAATAATGATAGTGAATAATCCTATATTTAATTATATTTTTGGGATATTTGCAACACGCAACTCGTACCTAAAATATATGTATTTTATTCATGCAAAATATGCATAAAAGTATACACATCATTTTATTTTTTAAAGTTCAAAAACATCAAGGTAAACAAATATAAATTAAATGTAAAAACTTTTTGTACATTAAAAGAATTAAAATACATAAAACAATGGAACTGTCGAAAACTCCACCCTTGCAATAAAGGGAATCGAATTTAAGATGTTAGTTTTTATTTTAATTGAATTAAGTGTATAATATATTATAATACAGGAAGGTTGTAGACTGAAGGGGAAATATAAAAGACACGTGTCTGTAGCCCATAACATGTAGGGATCAATACATTTATAAAACTGTCCCTAAATAATTGACATTAATATAGTTTTGGGGGATGTAATGGTTATTGGACTAGGTACCTACTAAACATTTTAAATAAGCAAAATTTATTCTCAGACAATTTGATGAGCCCTTTGTTTGAAGTTTTAAACTAATTTAAATCATCAAATTGTTACTGCATTATGTCATAATACTGAAATAGAATTTACCATCCAAAATATGTGCCATATTAACTAAACAATACTGATCACTAGAATTTACTAATATACGTATATATATATATTAATATAATTATAGTATATGTACTAAATATAGGTACTGTATTATTACACCGCTTTTATTATTTATAGATCATATTATTATCAACAAGTAAATGCAAGAATATATCAATGTTTAAATAATAATTAACGAAATTTACGATTCAAAACTTCAATACTATTTTCACGAGGGAAAATTCAGTGAAACATCTTATTATTTATTATACCTACAAAAACTTTATAATTATTTATTAAATATACTGAAGAAGTGAAGAGCTATTCAAATCATGTTTAAAATAAACAAGTACCTAAATAATGTAATATTTTATATTATAATGTTATCCTTAAAAATACATTTAAATAACTGCATAATACAATATTATAATGAATTATTACATTCAAATACTATAACTATATGATGACCATATGTTCTTTTTATCTATGTCCCATTGTCCTAATTACTGTGTTAAGTACATCTAAATGTACTTATTTTTATCATTCTAGAATTTAAACAATTTTAGTTTTTTTAATTTTTTTTTATTAAAAACATAGAGGAACACTTAATTTATAAATCCTGTTTTATTAATTTGATTGACCTCTCATTAAATTCAAAACAAATTAAAATATTATATTATTACATACATTTGTAGTAGACATGTCACTTTATAATAATGTTTAAAAATTAAAATATATATATATAAATGAAGATATAAAATGTAGATACAGCGATAGGTATTAAAAAGTTATTTTTTAAATTTCTTAAATTAATAATCATTTTTGTATTTTTAGATTCTGAGCATGGAGAGGATGTATTGGTTTTACATTGATATGTATTCTTTTAAAAAAATCGTTTTATGCATGTACTCACATACACTTTTTCGGGTATAAAGAGTAATATAAGTTGAAAGATAGCAAATTCGTTCTAGTATGCAATGCTGGGCATTAACGAGTTAATAACTTAACTTTTTATATTTGATTTTTGTTAACTTAATTTATTTTTTGTTATTTTAACTTTTAAATAACGAGTTACTTTTAACTAAAATTTAATTAAGTTAATTTTGAAATAATTGATACATTTTGATTTCATATTGTATCTATTAAAAATGTTTAAAAAAAAAATTAAGTTGTTTTTGTCATTTCTAATAATTATTATACTAGGTATAAGAATTATTTATTCCCTGGAAATATAAATAAAACAAGAATATATATAGATATATTACATATATTATATAATAATCTCTCAGTAATATAAATTGAAAAATATATTAGAATTCCCACCAATAAACAATATTTAGGTAGGTACCAATTTCCATTTGTTAGACTTTTGAAGAAAATAGTAGGTACCTACTAATTAAACATTTTTATGAACTTATTTGTTGTTATTTTTAATAATAATTATTATCAATACATTGTAGTATTTTCAATAAAACTATGCTAATGGTTTTTAAAAATTTAAAAATGCTTAAGGTTAAAAAATAACAGTTTTTCCAAAAAAATAATAGATTCTTAATAAATAAATACCTATTAACTAAAGTAAATAAGTTATTTTTTACTTAACTAAATCATTAAGAAAAAAAAAACTATTAACTCTGAACTTTTACTAGGTTTTTTTTTAATTACTTAATTTAACAGAGTTAAATAAAAATCATTAACTTTCAAGCATTGCTAGTTTGTATTTTATAGTAGTTTTTTGATTTTCCCAGTAGTTTTCATAAGCATAAAGTTAAACTAGGTACTCAAAATAACGAAGAATATTTATAAAATGGAAAATAATACTACACTGAGCTTATATAGAATTATTTATTTTCTTTCAAATTCAATGCATCCACCACCAGTATTCTATCCGATAAGCGAAGTGCTTACCTAACCTAACCTAACCCTCTACTGATCAACTTCTTTTATTTTACATTTTATACATTTTATAGTCGCTATAACCATAACTAATTACTATAATAACAAAAAATACATGAAAGGATAAAATAGTTTTAAAATAGAAATTTAACCAAGATTTTTTATAGCTAGATATAATATGATAATTAAGAATCTTAATCCTGGTGTAGGCATATTACCTATATTGAATACTTGTATAGGAACACAATATAAAGACGTAAAGAATACTAAAGTTTAATTTTAATCTCCAATCTTCCAATAAATTACTATTATGTACACGTTGTACTCGTAATAATAAAAAAAGGCAACTACATAGTCAATAATAATGAAATCCAAGTACCTATATCGTTAGGTATATGAAAGAATAAATTATGAAGAAACAAATAAAATAAAATATATTTCCATGTTTAATTAATTTAAAATCTCATAAGTATGAGATTTTAAATTAAAATGGAATTAATTAAAATTAATTTTAAATGGAAAATGTTTTTATTTATGTCACGATTTTGCACAAAATACTTTCTTAGATTGGGAAAATTATCGATATTATACTATTGTAAATAAATGTTTACATCATACAACATATTATAATTATGTTATAATTTTTATAAGATTCTAACAAATATATGCAATTTGTTTGAAGAAATTATATGTAAATTTTATTTGGACGATGCGGTTGAAGGTTTCGTATTTAATGCAGACATTACGGTAATCGATTACGAAATCAGAAATCATAAACCTATTCACGTAATATATGTGGTTGACTTGTAATGTTCGTGGTTGTAATTTTCATCTTGGCCAAGCATGCAGGTTAAGAAAATTACAAAATATATGAATATATTTGAACTATTTTTCAAAATATCTATTATAAAGAAAGTTTTGAGTATTTTATACTCCTTGACCTCGATGAAATTAAAAACAACTTTGTTTTTTAATTTAATGACTGACTATAATGACAAAATAATATAATTTCAATATTATTAAATCATAATAACTTATACGATATAAGAATATTTTCTCTTCCCAATATAGTAGTATATCTTTAGAAATAATAACAAATAATATCTATATGAATATTTTGGTCCTATATAAAATATTGTACAGCTTTATTAATTATTATTAATCAATAATAAAATAATTCACAATATTTTAGAGTAAGGGTGT
This sequence comes from Pemphigus obesinymphae, assembly GCA_025469235.1. Taxonomy (NCBI): domain Eukaryota; kingdom Metazoa; phylum Arthropoda; class Insecta; order Hemiptera; family Aphididae; genus Pemphigus; species Pemphigus obesinymphae. The sequence goes on from JAIPRL010000733.1 coordinate 51,045, forward strand.
AAGAAATTACAAATATAATGTATAATATTATAATATGTTACGGGTATATGTAATAATGTTCAATGGCCGGGTAATGTCGAGTGTCGATGTATTAATATATATATAATATACCTACAAAAAAGTAAATAATTTTCATATTATTTTAATTGGCGATTATTATTTTTATTTATAATCATTGATTTACATATTATATATTAAAAATACTTAGAATAATTTTTTTAAAACCGGGAATTCTCCCATGAATTTATATTATATTTAAGTTTATTTAACAAAAAAATTAAAATTAAAATATTGACCAAACTATATAAAAAAACGTATTACTAACTACCTACCTACTTATTATGTAATAATATAAGATTTTATATAAGGTTGTGGGCATATGTTAAATTATTCAATTAATTTAAATTTATTAATATCAATTATATACAAAACAAATAAAAGTATAAAAAAATATGGAGAATTCTCATTTTTAAACTATACTAGGTATATATTATTATTAATATGTTTATTTATAATCCCGCCATTCTAATTTACATATTATAAATATTATACTATACAAAAGTAATATTTATTTATATTAGTTTTGATTAGGACCTCCCCTCCTACCTATTATTATATATTTTAATATTATCCAAGCTCATGTGATTAATTCGTCATAAGACTATAGTAAATTCAGAAATAATCATCATAATTAAAATTCAATTTAATTCTACATTACCCATAAGGCTATAACATAACATTACAAAATGTTTTCATAATATATATTTATAAAAAAAATTTAGTTATTTTAGAATTTATACATAATAAATCTAAGATTTTTAATATTTTAAGTTTGTAAATTACTCTATAGACTTCTCCCTTTTAATACAAGTTTGCTTAAAGAGGTGTCAACTGATGTAAATATTGTTTTTTTGGAAGATGTTAAATGTAATTTTCCAGTCGAATAAATCATTATTATTATTATTGCTCATACAATAATTAATATTGAGCTCAATTGAGAAAAAGGCAAAAGGCTTGCACATGTACAAACAATATTAATCAGAATAAATTCAAGTGAAAACTAATTATTTTTAACAATTAACATACATAATATTATATACATTTTATTTATTACATTATTCAAACATCAGATGTAGATTATAAAAAAAAAAACACGTAAAACACGAACTAATGGATAACAAAAGTGATTATATCTTATTATTGTTATGAAAATCCAATATAGAAAATACAGCACGAAAGGCCACACCAATACAATCAAGGAAACCCGTAAAAAATATTAAATTCACTATAAAGGGTGACGCGCGTTCAAAGAATATATTATAGATAAGTAAGCTAGGTAGGTACCTATATAGAATGGAATGGAAGTTAATCAAACGAAATATATGGTTAGAAATTGGAACTGTAAAAGAGAATGTAAAAAAAAAAAAATATTGAAACCATTATTTATATAGTATTAGAAAATAATAATTTTCACGATTTTATTTTTTCATCATTCGCTTTTCAAATAGTTAATACTATAATACGTGCAACGTGGCTTAAAAAGACTATTGAACGTGTTCAAAATATTCATATTTCAATATAATACATTATATTATGATATTGTAGTACCTATATTTTACCCTCCTGGTTTTTGTTTGTAAAACCCTAAACTTCGGTTTCTGTTATTACAGGGGTGATTTGATAACATAACAATAAGGATTTCCTCCCCGGCTTAAAACCAAATGGTGACCGCAGACCTTCCGTCATCGCATATAAGGTTTCCCTATCGCGTTCAGGTCGGTATTTGATTTCATGGCACCTCCAAACTGCTGCAGGTAAGGTACAGCAGGGTACTGTAGTGACAACATACGGCAACTAGTGTTTAATGCACGGGAATGAATCCGGCTGTTGTTTATTTGTAACACGGTCTGGTTGGTATATTATATCATGTCAATTGTTATTAAAATAATAATAATAATATTTTATTCATTTGATTGTTTCAACTGTAAATACCTGTACAGTCTAGACTAAAAATAAATGAACGAGCAAACTTCTACGCAACTATCCTCGATGTTAAAAAAAAAAACCGCGAGGGAATCCGTTACGTCAACTATACACTGCAGAGTATTGGCCGCAATAATAACGGTATGTATGATTGTACGAAGAAAAATATATGATATATTATAGGTATAGACGGTATATAGTCGATCATTTGAGAGCATCTTGATACCTATAATATATATAGGTCCTAGACAATCCAAATACAAGCCAAGGGCATTAAAAAAAACAGCATTTTTTTCGTACTATATTGTTAACGTATAGATTATAAATATTTTATTTTGATTAAAAATAATAAAACAAATAAATATTTTTATCTAGAAAAATATTATACTATGGAGTGAACTAACATTATAAATAATAATAGAAAACGTATATAATGAATCAAATTTAGTAATTGAAAAAATTATTAATATTATTATTTTAAGTGTCATATACCTATTTATAATAAATTTGATTAATCAAACAATTATTTTTCTATATAGATTCATATACATTGTATGTAAGATATAGGTATGATTTAAATTTAGATATATTTTACAATAGAAGAGTTGCAAAATTAAAAGTTTGTATAGATGAATCAATAGTTAAAATTGTAATTGATAAAATTATAAAAAGCCGGTAACTATAGTGGATCTCTGATGAAAACATCTGGTAAGATACTGGTGGTGGATACATTGAAATTTGAATTTGAAATAAATAATAAATCTTTTCTTTCAATAAAACCATTCTAAGCAAAGCTTAGAATACATACATACATTACTGTCAACATTTTTTTTTTTGTAAAATAAATTTATGAACTTGTTTTGAAAAATATATAACGTATAATATAAAATATTAAAGTATATACTCTGAAAAAATTGCAAATATTTAGACCAATTTTTTCAAAACTATGAGGGAATAACCTGTGTTTTTGAATTTTCTTACGCCTTTATCGAAAATATGTTCTCTCTAAAGTACCTTCCTGAACATATAAATGCGATTCACATATTTTGTTACTAAAAAATGGGAATATATGTAGCAATTGGATCAAGTTTTCAGGCTGAAAAGTTGTTTACAGAAAAATATAAAAACAAACAATAAACATTATTATAAAATCAATATAGATCTTTCGCCTGCCGCTATCAGAAAATAAATAGTAAAATATACTGCAGAATAGTGTAATAATACCTAATGTAATAGTTTAATACAGTATAATAGTGCACATCCAAGTTAAATATATCTTAATTATAATATGAAAAATGTATTCTAGAGGTAATATTTATATATGGGAACACGATTTTACTACCTAATTTATTACAAGTCTACATTTATATATGTCAATGAACTAAAAGGTCTTTAAAATGTATCTATTGAAAACATTCTTAATTTAATTTTATTACATTATTTTTTGTCTTTAGTTAGCCCTTTATTGTACTTTTTTTTCCAAAATAGGGTTTTTTGTTTTAATTATTTTTGTATTTAATTTTATAGGTTTCTATACGAAGTTTAAAATCCTAATAAAATGTATTCAAGTTCTATCCGTCATTATAATTCCATAGTTGCCATAGTTACTATTGATTTATTATTAATCGTTCATAATCATGATAAAATGTAAATAAAAAGTACAATTTTAAATATTTAGTCGAGAATTGAACTCTATACATTGTCTGTCGACACTCAGTAATTCATTCTACCATTCTGCCATCATTGTGTAAACACGCGCGTAAGATTTTAAGGCTTTTAAGTAACCATATGTAGCGAAATTTTAAGTTTTTTGCTTTTTATAAACATACAAATAATTTTAATTTTTAAATATAATTGTATATTAAAATTAGTAGTTTATGTACAAAGTGGTAACAAACAAACACACATATAACGGTTAAACACATTACCATTCTTTCGTTATCTGGTAAAAATACTCCCATATAGAAAACAAGACATTTTAATAAAATAATTAAAAATATGTTAATATAAGTTCAACGGAATATTTTGTTTATGCCACTTTCACTAATTATGGCATATAAATATTATAATTAACTTTTAATTAGAAAATAAAGAATTCTATGAACGTATTATATACCTTTTGTTAAATAAATAGCTATACCTATATTATTAATTTAGAATTTATAGAACCGAACAAAAATTTATATTCATACATAAATATAATAATTATAATAAATATGTACACATTACTAAATAATTAAATCATTAAATACTTTTTACTTTACTTTCTCAAATTCCTAATGAATACAGAAATTGAAATTGAAAAATTAAAAACGGTGGATATTTGGAACTATCAACTGTTTCATAATTCATCACTTCGTAAGTAATGATAAATCATTGCATTTGAAAAAGGTTCGATTTATTGAAATAAAAATACAAGCAACTGCGTATTTTACACATAATATTTTTGAGTAATTATAAATTAAAGTTATTCTTATTATCTAATGATGTAGTTCTAATATAATTTATGTATATGCGCGAAAACCTACACAAATATATTATAAGGTTTTGCTCCCCATACCCCCCTCCCGCACTCTAAACATTTTATTTAGTTATGTACTTATGTATATTTATGTGTTATGTGTACAATATTAACTATACCTTTTAATAAATTAAAATTTTAATTAAAGGCGTTTAAAATCGTTTTAATATAATATATATCTACCATGGTAGATATCTAACATAGGTACTTCGGAAAAATTTTAATACTTCACTTTCTTACTATGTAGTTTTTATTTTTTTATTCAAAATGTACATAAAAATAATTGAGTTTAATACATGAAAAATGACAATATTAGCTATGTAGGAGAGCAAGGCTTGAAAACGTTATAACGAAAAAAAACTTCAATACTTTCGTCATTGAATCATATCACTGGACATATGTACGAATTTTCAGTAAATAAACATTTACCTACATACAATGTAAATAGGTATAAAACATCATTGAAAATATTTTTAAGAATTGGGCATACGAACATTTTCTTTCACATTCACATACCCGAGGACTTAAGTTTTTTTTATTTGGTATACGCACTTCTTAAAATTTGGGAAGTGGGTATGTAGTATATACCCACCCAAAATTCATATCCTCCACTACACATCACTGTTATTATCACAATTTATTTAAAAAAAATAAAAATTGAAAACATTTCCTATTTAAATTAAAAATTGTGTTTAATATTTTAAATTAATTTAAGTAGTAAATAAAACTTTCAAGTATGATAATATATTGTCCAACATAGTGTAAATTGAAAAAGATAATCACTGTAAAACAAATATATTGCTCGCTTTGTTCAAAATCTAAATGTACGAAAAAGTTTACTTCTAATGCTAAGTCGAAAATATAATTTTACCTGCACGCCTTCATGAAACCAAATAAAAAATTCCAAAACCCAAATTCATTATATTTTTTAATAGTTAAAAAGTATACAAGAACAATTATAAGCAACATAATTATTGAATACAAAATCTATGCATTTTTAATATATTAGTTATTTATTTTATTTTATAAAATTATTTATCACAGCACATTTACATTCTTAATTTTTTAATAGTATAGTACTTCACAGAAATTAGAAAGTAAAAACATTGCATTTAATGAAATCGGTTTATCTATAAATAACGCATCTTAAGATTTAAAATGTCATGGGGTGGACGTAGACAAGACTAAAATAGAACAATTAAACTGGAGTCTTTTCTACTAGTTCATTTTTACTACAAAATATACATACGCATGTTAGAACATTGCATTTATAACTATACTGTCCACATTACTCACAACATATGGTATGGAAGTGACGATGTAAATATAGACGTAGTGGCTGCATTGAGGAAGAAATTCCATTCTACTGTAAGTTTCTCAGAAGAATAAAAAAAACAACCATAAAGATAGCACCATTGCATGAACCAAGAGAGATATTTGATAAAGTGCCATAAATACAATGTAAATAAAAAAAAAAATTCGTGAATAAATATTTACTCGAGTATATTGAAAAATAAAAATACGCCAATAAAAATATAAGTAAAGATAAGTGGGTGAATTGTATGTTCAATAAAATTGTATTTATCGTGAAATCGGAAATAAGCGTATTAACCAAATTTTAGTATATGTAATAATATTAGGTATATAAAGACAACATTATTATGAGAATGATCTTGCAGTATTCTAACTAAACGATTATAATTATTATTATGAAATGATTAAAATGATATAATAAATTATTCATTATACTCGTTACGTTTTTACTTTTTATGACGGAGTAAATTCTTGTGAATTAACATTAAACTCGTATAAGAATAATTATTAGTAAATCCATCAAAACTTTTGGAATGTAAAGAGTACAAAATACGTCAAATCGTCGGTGTTCAATCCAATATAGTTAAAATTAAAAACTCAACATTCCATTTCTCACAAATACAAATATAATATATTATATTATAATGGCATTTTATCTTTATTGGGTATGTTAATGTGAAAATTAAAATATTCAAGCAAAATAACCCTAGTTCAATACTTTATTTTAACATCACACGTTTTTTCATTGATCAAACGATCTATTTGTACAGTGGGGACACTTGGTAACAGCAAATTACCCAGGGGCCATATGAACGGGAAAGTGACGTCATTGTTAAAGTGAAAGAGGGGTGTCCACGTGCATGAGTCATGAATACTATTAACATGGATCATGAAGGTGTTTGTTTATGTTGCGTGCAGACAGTATAATATAATATGATAGATTTTATTCCATATATGAATACATATAGATCGTATCTTTTTTTTTGCAATGTTACATTGTACACCCGGTAAGTAATCCTAAAAATAAAAATACATAGAAACATAATACGGTAAATGTAGCTTCGGATACCGGTGTAGGTGGAAGTGTGGATTGTGGAAGCACAATAAAATAATAAATGTAGATATTAAAAATCTCGTAACGTAAAATATGTGAAAACATAAGTGCCATATGGAATGCAAGGGCACTAACAATAAATAATAATCGACTATTGCGTAATATAGAAAAGTTCAAACAAAAGAAAAAGAGTGGGAGGGACTGGGAGAGTGTAAAAGAGAAAAATTGTAAAAATAACTATATTTTTAATTATTACTCTCGTGTAGTTCGTTTTATTGGATTATAATAAAAACAACAATAGGTTACATAACTGAAATTGATTATTGGATTTCAAAAAAATAAATATATTAAGTTTTATTTTTATCGTTTTTCGACTTTTGGAGTTAAGATTAAAGTATAAAATTAATAACGTTAGTTTTTTAGGACAGAGTTCTCGATAAATAAATCAATTTGTTCCCATTATTTTAAATTGTTAAAAATAAATACAATAGGTAAGTAACATAATTTTGTTTCTCAACAAATAATCAAGCAAACATGTTTTATTTTCATTTTTTAATATTACACTATCTTCGTTCATATAATAAATGGGGATAACAATTTCGTTACCTATATAGTTATTGATTATATAAAAATAAAGATTACACAGTGATAATTTTGATTTGGTGTTTAAAAATTCATATGAGCGAAACATCGTTTTTTCTAAACACAAATTACAGTTATACCTATAATAATAATAATAACAATAATAATAATAATACATCAAAATAACAATCTGAATTCTAGTGAGAAAAATTATTATAAAATCTGCATCCAAAAAACGTACTTGATGAGGTCATTTACCGAAATAAACAATGCAGTTTAGAGTACGTGATATCCGGGTTAATCTACGGAATGTTGAGTCTGGTGAAATGAGTATTGTCGCCAGACGAAATATATAAAAGGATATCCATATACATATATGTACATATAGGAATCACGAACCATATCTATACCTCCTATATACACGTTCACTGTTCAACTATTGTTTTAAAATATTATATGTAATATGTAACGTTGGTCGAAACTCCCAATGAAATCCCAATTAAAAGTGAATTAGTAGGGGAAAAAATACGAAGTTCCTTATATTGGTAATATATATGTCACACAACTATAATTTAAATGACAATTGGGAATTAGGAAATGATCGATTACAAAAAAAATTTCATGATATATTTTTTTCTTTTTTTTTTTTTAGAAATTGATACAAAAGGATAATCAGCAGTCACTTTGGATACATTTGTAATTATAATTATACTTTGTAGTATATCTATTTAAATTATTAACAATTTTTTATCAGTATCAATCAGCGAAACTTAATAAAAATATGTTCTTAATAATTCTAAAATAATACTTAATAACAATACAAATAGAATATTGATGAACTAGAAAAGTAAAAACTACCTGTACCAGAATTAAATTAACTAATATTAAGGTAGGTAAAAGTGTAAAACTAATTTTAAATTTTAATATGATATGTTTAAAATAAAATCTAATGTCTAAATAAAATAAATTATTAAAGGTTCATTATACGTATTTTTCTACTTTAAATCTAATGTTTTAGAGACGGTCGAGAACATTTTTAAAAATTATTTATATGTGTGATTCAGTATTCAATGTCTATTTTAACACCTCAAGTGTAAGTATACAGTTTTGTGCCTATCTTGATGTTTTATATCATATTATCAATATAACGTTATACTTTCTGAAAGTTCTATTACATTTTATAAATTACAAAATGAATAACCCAATCAAATTTAAGAATAAAAACTATACATAGTGTAGCGTAGTAGAGAATATAGGTTATTCGTAAACATTCAAAAATACATTCTCCGAATCGAGTGGATTGCAAAAATAGCACATATAGAGATCTAAATATGTTTAGGAACTGTACCTATATGGTACAGAAAACTAACAAATTATTGATAATAGAAAAACACTTTATTATTAGCAACAGAACGTGAATAGAAACAACAAAATTAAAATCAACGTTACCACAATGAAAGCTAATGCCACTAATCAAAATCTAAAACACTGTTATCTACGAGTATTATCATGATACAATCAAAAATATAACAATGGCATGTTCGTTAAATAGTAAAATATACAAATGAATGAATAAGTGAGAACAAACACATTTGGTTCACATAATTATCTGTTTTAATAATTTTGGTTATTTTATAACAAATAATATTTTAATACTTTCATAGTTTTATATCGAGTTTAAATCACAGGTAAATTTTCATTAAATCTAAATTTAAAATAATTAAGGATGTTGATTTGCTTGAATTGTTTTAAATTAGTTGTAGGAATAAATCGAATGTATAAAATAACATGAATGCATTTTCAAATATCACCATAATAAATAAGTACGTTAGATTATTATGATTTTAACTAAGAAAATTATTATAAATGTATTACACAAACTAAATTATTATTAAGAAAATTAAATATGAACTGGATTTTGTATTAAAGTAAAACTATAAAAGTACTTATATCAAAAGTAACCGGATCTTTATTGAAATCATAATAAAAACAAATCAAAATTCTGGATTTTCTTATGATAACCAATAACCACAAACCATTATAGTTCTTTCGGTCTAATACGGCTATATGGATAGTCACAATGCGCACTTCCTGTGTTTGCCAGTGGTAAAAACCACTGATAGTATCAATCACGTTTGGAGGACATCCTGTCAATTAGGATACTGTACTGACTTCATAAAAAAGGTACCTATACTGGTCGTAATTATTGTTATTAAATTTTAAAAAAACATAAAATTAAAATGTGTTATAGGTACTTAATGTTTATATTATTACATATTAATAATGATTATAATATGATATCGTACTTAAAAATAAAATCCATCACTTACTTATGTTCAATAATATTAAGCATATGTATTATAATAATTAAGTTAGATTGTTATATAAGTTTATCAATAATTCACATAGGTAGGTACACAAAAGGTATTTAAACTTTAATTATTTTGAAAGAGGAACATAGTCACTGTCTATTTTTATATTTTTATTTTCATATAAATAATAATTTACTCGTTTAAAAAAAAAATAATAATAAACTCAACGAAAATGTACGTTAAAGATTCCTTGTGATATCGAAACTATGTTTGTGCAGCGATAATTGTGTAATATGATGTAAACATATAGAGCCAACCCTTGTTTTTACATGATAAGATTGTATGTACGACATCCCTAAAATGTTTTTTTTTTTAATATTGATGTTGGGCTATACCTATATTTAAGTAACAAAACAATCTTTTCGAGGAAACACAGTTAAGGCGTTCCCTTTCAAAATAATTAAACACTTTTCGCGTATATAAATTATTGAAAGAGTTCTAAATGTAGAGTGAGGAGCAGTTTTTATATATTTTTAAACAAATATCATTATTACGGAATAATAATAAAAATTTAACTATGACATAGGACCACTTATAAAATACTTTTAAAACATATTTATAAATGTTGTTAAATCGTTAAATTTATATTTATCTTAAAATGTTCTTAATTTGGCTACACAGAACCCTTTAAAATATTATATAATATTAAAATTGTATTTTTATTTTAATATCTAATATTATATATTATTTTATAAGAGTGATGTCATTCAGTTTTTATAGAAATATACACTATAAAATAATATATCAATATATGATATATATATATATATACATACAATATATTCACTTGGTGACACATATAATATTGACATATCGCTTAGTTTACTTACTTAAAAAATGTAATACAGCAAGGATTTAGATTATATTATGACCGATATGTATTATTATATTTTGTTTCTATCTAACAAAACATACCTAATTTAGCAAGCTGTACAATTTCCTTTTGCATGCCACGTATTATTAAAAATTTTATTATCACAAGTTTTTAAGTTTAATAATAGGTATATAAATAAGCCATAAACTGTAGTAGGTACTCAACAAATTTAAAATGTTGAGTTCATTCCTTATTGTAAGTAAATATACTTATAATAATTATATATGTCTCAGAAGATGACATTGTGGATAATACATTTCATTTTTATTTTTTATGTTACTGAATGACAAATTATATATTATGTTTTATAATTACATATTCGTGTATTCTAACCAATTTATTTGCATGTGTTTAAATAAAAAAATATATAGTCATTAAATATATGTATAATGTTTATCCGATACATTCCGAGATGTTTTATATTTATATTTTATTGTAAGCATATAGGTATAAACATTAAACAAGCAACAGATTTAAAACTTTTTAATTTTTTAATTAATTTCAATATTTTATGATATTGTTCAAAATTATGCAATAAAAAAAAAACGTACATCAAAATATCATTCATGTATTTAGGTGTATATTACTCTAAGGTTCAAACTCTTATATTATATTTTATATAGCAAGTACCTAGGAGTTACTCGACCTAGGCATTCGATGAGCATTAATATAATACTCTTGCCAATACTCGCGAGGAATCTCAGTGTGGTTCGCTATTACAGACTTTTATGATGGAGAACGTGGAAACAACCGCTGTATTAGTTTTGTCTTTAATTAATTAATTATTTATTATAATTAAATAAATCGATATAGCTGATATTATTCTACTAAAAGAATCCAGATACGATGTTGAGGAAAGTGAAAGAAAGCTAATAAAATACAGCTACAATATGGGACGGGATTCGAATTTTTTGTTCCCATGAGATATTTTGTTCAGTTTTTAGAATAATTTGGTCTTTTCTGATAATTTCGACAATTTAATTTTAGATTCTAAGCGAAGCCAGGAATGTATTACATAATTTTACGATAATGTGTTTTTCATTTAAATTTTTTAAAATTTTTTTTTATGTCTGTATCTGAAAATTATATTAAAAGAAGTGATCGAATCATTCTTGTAGCACTATTTTTTGGTAGCAAATTGCATCTAGATGGTACTTTAAAGAGGTAATTTTTCAATAAACGCTAATGAAAAAACTATTAAAAAATTAGCATAAAAATCTGTAAACACGATTGTGGTAAAAATTCTTCATAACTGAAAATATTGATGCTGGAAACTTGAAATTTTCACCATAAACGTTAATGCGTAAAGTATTTATATAAAATTGTTTACCCAATTTTAGGCTATTTATGTAAAATGCAATTTTGAAACCTTTAATTCATAATAGGTATAACTTTTTTACTTTACAGGAAATTTAGGTTTTTAAATATGAATTTTTTGATCAAAAAAATAATGGTGAAGTCAGAATTTGGCGGTCGGACTTGGTTTTAAAGTTATATTAAGTTTAAATTTAACGATTTTATCATATTCGTTTAAGAATTATATTTTTTTTGTTTTACAACAGTGTTCTACGTAGGTTAGTGGGAGCTGACGGTGTTGTCATGCGCGGGGTCCTCGGTTGGAATTTCTTTACATCTAAATAATTTTTGCACTTTTTTTTAACTTTTTTTGTTCATTATATTATATAATATTATCATATATATATATAATTAGTATAATCTGCAGTAACTGTCAAATATATCTAACCGAAGCTTTGCTCAGAATCATTTTTTTTTTACAAATAAATGATTTATCATTGCTTTCAAATTCAATATATCCACTACCACTAACCTATCCAACAAGTAAAATTCTTCCCCCCCCCCTATTGACCGGCTTTTTATAATTGTTTTATCACAACTTGTACGAGGGATTTAGAAAGTCGCGTATATACATGAATTATAATTTTTAATGTTTACATCATCAAATTCCAGAATTTTTTTTGGAAAATGCACTATTTATACTAATAAAGTAGAAGCAAAATGTCTCATGGGAACAAAAAATCCAAGTGTGATATTTTGTTCCTTTTCAATTTTTGTCGAAAAGGAAAACAAATTGTGCGCTTTTTTTAGTGGAAAATTTAAAAAGGAACACATTATCTACATTGGGAACAAAAAATCCCTAATAGGAACAAAATATCTTATGAGAACAAAATGTGTCCGGAACAAAATATCACCTTACCACATGGGACCACAATATGTGGTGATGACTAGGAAAGCAACGGTAAAAGGTAAGGTGTTCTCTGCGTAGTGGAATTAGGATGAGACGGCAGAATGCGACAAACAGATGTTACTAATTCATAATGAAAGAAAAGCTTTCCTCCGAGAAAGCACGTACAAACCTCCAGACGTACAAAGGAGCGACTATACTGTACGTACATACATCCCAAATTGACGTACACACGTGAGACGTAGTTTAGTAATCAGGTGGATAAAGAAAAACTAGAGTTTCGAATGAAAAATATTGAAGAAAATATATGGACCGGTATACAATAATGATTTGAAATGTTTCCAAAGAAGAACCAATGAAAACCTGCGGCAACTATACAATAAGTGTACGACATATTTCTTTGTCAGAAAGAGGTTGGAATAGGCTGAACACGTCTGGCGAGCAGAGAGTTCACTCATTAAGAAAATCACAGAAAACAAGTTAACGGGGAAAATACCAAGATACAGGCCTCGATGGAGATGGTACGATACAGTAAGAAAAGATCTAAAGAAAGTCAGTACTTTGCTGGACATGGGAGCGGCGTTGGATAGAGAGAAGAGAAAGAGCGTATTAGAATCGGTGATGGTTCTAAAAAGACTAATAATATAATAATAATAATAATAATGATAATAAGAATTATAGAGATCGAATTCACCGAAAAAATATAAAAATACAATATGATGCAAAGGGATATAGACATTTATTAAATACGCACAATATGTAAAATAAAAACGTACACACTTCAAGCGCGACTAAAGGACTACAGTCGCGACGCATCGAACTATATGAAAATTAAATATGTATATAAGTACCTAATACAAAAATACGACATTAATATTATGTCTATCATGTTTTTTCTTTAAAGCGTATACAATAGTGTTAATACTTTTCAGTATAACTATGGTATGTTATTATTTTCTTCCACACAAATCCCCTTTCAATCTTTGATCAATAGGTACGTACCTAATAAAATAAATAATAATACGGAGGGGTCGGGGGTATATAGAAGTGGTATTTAAAAAAAAATCATCTACTTGTATTTAATATTTATGATTCACCACTGTTTTCATTTATTTTCATTTTATTTATCTCTTCAGGGGGATTTTGTTCGGTTATAAATCCGAGGGGGGGGGGCGGGTATTTTGTCCTACCGCAAACTCATACAGCGGGGATTTTGTCCTAGATTCAGATTTCAGAAAATATATACACTTTGTAAAAATAAAAGAAAAAATTTACTTTTTGACACTTTTTAACTTTTTTTACTTTTTTTTAGTACTGTAACTTCCAATCTCTGGTAATGACTATACACAGCTCGATGAGAGTAAAAAATGTGAACAACTTTACACATATCAATCATACAATTTTTAATTATGAAAAAACTATTATTTTACAAATTGGAACATTATTTTAGATTATGAAATATTTAGCCAATATTTCTTATTTCAAAGTGTATTGAAATTATTAGGCTTCGATCATGGTACATATTAGTGTGTCCAACATGTGCGAAGTCATTTATCGAACAAACTTACAATCCTTACTGCAGATAGTTTAGCTGCATAAACGTTATCTATAAGTTACAACCACAGATTATGATAACAAATCAAACTTACACATGTGTAGAAGGTATTGTAAGTTTTTTTAACTTCTCGCATAAATAGCCGTACATGTTGGACACGGGTGAATTATTGCATTATCGAGATAAACAGTGATGGCTTCATCCATAGTATATGATCCAAAATAATTAGGTAGGTATGTGTACAAAATATATTTATATATTCCTCAAATTCAGATAGTTGGTCGTTGATGCGTGAAATATATAGTATGATCAAAATAAATTATAAAAATTATTCAATTGTTGCAGTTTATTCTGATTAAATATTGTTTATAAATTATATTGATTACTATATCACTCCATCTGTAGTCTATACTTCTAAGTTCTAGTTATTTAACATCTCGTGTTAGAATTATATAGTTAGTATGAAGTGTGTACTATTATGAAGTATCAACTCAACTGCCGGACGCCTTATAGGTATTCATAATTTAAACTATTATTTATTTAATCAAACATATGATATTACAAGCTTATAAAAAAAACCTATAGAATTTTGCAGGAAAATAATTAATCATTTTTAAAAGGCGGTAAATAGGACATGGAACTGTTAAAGCACTTCTCTTGCTTTTATTCCAAATTCCATTAAAAAAGCTCTTTATTCCGAAATTCCTTCTACCCAAATAGTTGTTTCAAAAAAAAAAAAATAAATAAACATTAAATAATAATAATAATAATCAATAAATTCCTTGTTCCACTCAAAATCTATAATTGTAGCAAATTAATTTTGAATACACATTACTTCAATAGTTTGTTTATATTAAATATAATATTGACGGAATACCTATAATTATAATTTTAAAAACCTAAAATAATCCGTTCTCTAAAATCGTCAAAATTCCAGGTAATATACACATGCTCGCTTCGCCTCAAGACAACAAGCACGGTAGAATCGAGACAACACTCGCTAGTCGCTACGACGTTATATTAATCATCACTTTTGCAATGGCGATGTCAAAATGTACCTACATATTTTCCTCTATCGAAGACAACAATAACTGATATAGAAAATAGGCGACAAAATATAATTTTTTTTTTTATAGAAATGCAAACAATTTAACCATTGGATGAAAAATTTATTTTAGTTTATTTAAAAACCACTTTTGGATTTCCTGGTTGAAAATAAATTCAAGGTTGGTTTATTTAAGTATAATTCGATATTTTCTATCATATATATATATATATAAAACTTCAGTGTAATTTAATGGTTATTTAAAATAATTTGGTGTTGTAGTTTACAAATAAAAATGTACCTACGAATATTTTATTTACCGCAATATAGCTTAAAAGTTAAAACGTTCGTGCAGTATTCAGGATCACTGGGCGAATGACAGAGTGGTGATTTTTAAAAATTTGGTTATGAGGAAAGGAAAACGTACAAAATAACAAATCAATGATTGTTTTTATACATTATTGCCGAGATATGTATATTGTATAGTAATAATAAATAAGATAGGATAGATTATTTTCTTACTATGAGTATCTATATGGAAATTAAACACATACCTCATAGTAAATAGTGAAAAAAAAAAATAGAACGAAATCAAAATGTGTTTTGAAGGTGCATGTTAGAATTTGTATAAAAGAAGGTTATACATGAAGTATAAAAGAAAAACTACAATACAAATGATGCGTGACCAATTATAATAGAGATTTGATGGAAAGACCTTGAACATATGTAGTTTTCTCATGATGCCCTAAAAATCGTTTAAGAGTGGACGACTTAACGGGTTAATAATAAACACGTAATAAGCAAGTTATTTTTTTTCAAGTATTACTGTGCGAACAAACTGTACGAGGTATAAAAATTTAAATAACGTTCAGTTATATAACCTACTCGTAATCCAAATACAATAATTATACTTTAATTAATATCTAGCATTTATGTGTAATGCGTAAATTGAAATGCTCTACAAGGGCGCTTAGCTTACCTATTATAGATTCTCGTAATACCCTGATTATTTCCTGACATTTATTTGAAATACCTAACTTATTGAAATATTAGCCTCCAGATATTTGAATGGATTTCCGTCTATGAATTAAGAGCTTTTAATCTTTATTTAATTAAAAATACAATTAGTGCTCTGTTCGGAGTAAAAATTATACTAGCTCTTCCAAATTTTTCAGTGGATTTCCGATTATATTTAAATAACTAGTTGGTTATTAGTATACCATTATTAAATTATATAACTGTTTAAGAAATAGGATTCGGTTAAATTCAATTATATGTATATACCTGAATCCTCCTTAAGATAGGTATTGGAAATATACCTATAGGTACGTCATTCACTTGTACGTAAGTTATAGTAAAATAATATTTTTTTAAATGTAATTTATGTGATAAAATCTGAATTTTTAATAAAAATAAAATAAATGTAAAATATGCAATACACTTAAAACAAAAATTATTAACCCAGTAAATAAACCAAGGATAGATAGTCCACTATTATAAGAAAAATGTCACGTATTTAAAAAAAAAAAAGAAAAACTAAACGAAGACACTCTTTGATAGCATTTGATCAATATCACATTGACGAATATTTACGTGAAAATATTAGTGGTAAATAATTCGCGCTATGGTGGGGACTAACAATAATAATCTTATATCCTCTCCGATTCTATAATGGAAGGAAAACGACAAACATGACTGGTCCACAGGATTTAATACTCTGAATGCCTGCCCCCCCCCCCCCGTAGTAATCAAACAAGGACATAACAAGGTTCTTTGGTGAAAATTCCGTGCAACAGTGCTTTTAAAACAACCGCAATAATTTTTCTTGTCATATATCTACACTTGCAGGTTTAACGAAAAAATCAAACTAATTAAGTAATGAAAAAATCAATACAAATAAAAGAATGTTAAATAAATACAACATGTATTGATTTTTACAGAATATAAGGGATGGACCCTTCCCAACTGATACAGCCTTTTATTACCCAAATGCTATTTTGTGTGAAATACAAGTCAAAAATAGCTATTTATCTTTCATGTATAAGCATTGACATTTGACGGGGGTACTTTTATGTACTGTATATTTAGCGACTGAATTAAGATTATTGTTATGTATAATATATTTATTTCACTCACCATCAGTTTTAAGCAATTCTTCGTAGATGGTTTCTGATATATCTTCAGGTGTTATATTATCCCAAAGGCCGTCACTTCCCAGTACTAGAAATTCTTCATTTCCATCTAAAACTAACACTCTCATTTCTGGTTGACATATAATGTGTGGTTTATATTTATTGTCTCCTATAGTATTGAACAGATTACAGAACATTAAATAAAAATCAAATATTAGCCATTGATATTTTTCTAAATTATATAGTATATAGGTATATTATATATATGCATTGTTAACTTAAAAGTATTTAAAATTATTGTAAATATTGGTATACAGTATAGAATCTTAAAGCCAAAAGGAACAACAAATGATCATGGTGTAAATCATATCTTAGTGGATGGTACACCAATGGGTTAAAATATATGGTATTAAATTAAATTTAATATTAGCTTCTTCTGGTGTATTATAAAGAGGTCACTTGTCCCTTCTTCTATTCTCCCTGTTTATTTTATTAATAATGAATGTAAAGTGTTATATCATTGTCGTCTTCTCTGTTTTACAGTTAATATGAAGTTGTTTATGAGAATTGATTCTATCAAAGACTGCTTGAACTTTCAAAAAGATTTAATACATTTTGTTGAATGGTCCAGTTCGATAGAACTCTCTTTTTTTAAAAAAGTTTAAATATAGATAAGTGACATACTATGTCTTTCTTTAGGGTCCATTCTTTGATTAATTTTTTTTACACACTTTCTGCCTTCTGGTTATATTATTTTACATTCTAATGAATACACAGTAGATCTTGGTTTCAAGTTAAATAGTTCTCTTACTTCAAGGTATGATATTGAAATGAATTGATGTAAAGAATTCAGATTGCTGGGTTTCATAGTGAGATTAGCCAATCATTTTAGGTCTCATACTTCTCCAATTATTTACTCTAATCTAGCTCGTCCTGTTCTAGAATATGGCATTGTAATTTGGGATCACCAAATAGTTGATGATTTTCTTCAGTTAGAATGAGTTCAACGTAGGTTTCTTACATTTGCTGGGTTTATCGACTATTCCTTTGTAGCTCTAAAGCTTAGACTTGAATCTTTGGCTGAGTGCAGTCGCATAATTAACCTAAGTTTCTTCGAGTGTGTGGCGTCATATTAAGAGGATGCTATACACCCATTTTAGCAGTAATAAAATATGTTCACGCTCTATAACTACAACTTCTCTCTTAGTAATCGCAGAATCAAAATGTATACAAAATATGAAAGATGAGAATATTTACTATGCCGTAGCGTAGAGTTTTTTTAGTTAAACATTTTTTATACGGTTTTTAAATTTTAAAATTACACGATTTTCAATCACAGATTTTAGGCTCTCAAAAAAACATATTGAAAAAAACTCCATGCTACGGCATAGTAAATATTCTCACCTTTTATATTTTGTATAAATTTTGACTCTGCAATTATATAGAGAAAAGTTGTAGTTATAGAGCAGAAACATGATTTTTAACAAATATCATAATAATACAACGATAAGAAAAATGGTACTGACACTTGACTATTTTAAAATTACTTTTAAAATATAATTAAATATTTTTAAGTTTTCATTTTTCTTAAAATTTAATAAAAATTCTCTATATGAAATCCCTTGAAAATTGTATAACGTCCTCTTAGTTAAATAACTAAACAAATTTATTAATTATAAATTGGTTAAGAAAGAAATGTTTCAAAATTTACAAATAAATAATACAATAATTGTATTATTATTAAATTATTTAATATGTTTATACCGTTAAACAACAAAATAAACTATGGGAGCTATTATAACATATCTTTTTAAATACTATTAATTCTATTAGGATAATCATTAATCAATATTAAATGTATTTATACACTATACTGTGTTTTTCTAAAAGATAAATATTTTTCAAATGCCCTAAAATTTTCAAATTTTTTTAACAGAAATAATTTTGTATATTATACCAAGCTTTACTCGGAATTGTTTTATAAAAAAAATTACATTGCTTTCAAATTCAATACATCTACCACCAAATATATATTATCCCATCCAACAAGGAGAAGTATTTCTATTCACAACTGTCTAGCTTTTTGGAAACTACTGGAAAAATTTAAAAATTACCTCTTCAAAAAAGTGCTTCCAAATTTAATGTATTTACCACCACTATCTTACTTGATGTATGAAGTACTTCCATCCCTACTAACTGGTATTTTAAAGATTATAATTTCTTGAATTATAACAAAATCATTTTATTCAAGTCTCTTAACTTTCATAGTTATTGAATATCACTATAATTTGTTTTAACTAGTGTATATTTTTAATACTAATTATTTAGTTTATGAAGGACTGATGGAGTTGAAATATTCCACATATATAATTTAAATACAAGACGACTCAGTACAAATTAATAAACAGTACATATTTATGTTTTATTTTTTACAGTATTCCCATTGTAACTTCTCTGTTCTGCTCAGCATATTAATAATAATAATAATAATAATGAGCTCTAATTATTAAAACCACACTAAATTAATTTTGTAGTAATTGTTTATGAATATTAAATACATATAATAATTTCAGAACAAAGCAAAATTAGTTAATTTAAATGTTTTACACTTATAGACTTATAGTTAATTTTATGAAGAAATATATTTTCATTAAGCATATTTACTAATGTGGTAACATTATTTATAACTTATAGCACTAAATAAAAAGTATATTATTTACCAATAGCTCTAGATACTGCCAACTGACCATCTACTCGCCAAACACCTTGACACATGGAAACCATTCCACCTTCTTTTACTATTCTTTGAGTTTCATCCTAAAATAATAATCATAATACACTTTTTTATAATATTTATCATATATTTTAGAAATATATATTATGTGACTTTTTCTATTTACTTTGATCAATTGTTATATATATCAATAGACCCAAATGAAAATTTATAGATTTGATAAATAATTAATATATTAAACCAGGCTGTTCCAAATATTAAATTATGGTAAGAAAACAATTCACAAATATGAAATAATTAATTTTTTTTTTTTTTGGTATTTTTTCCATAAATTTGTACATTAGTAATAAAATTCAGTTAATATGGGTCTTTATGGATTTATTTTATTCTATAACCCTAATAAAAAACAAAAATAACCAAATTTAAAAGTAAATATATCTTAATATATATAATGAGTACTTGTGACTATTTATAATATTATTATATCATATACCCGAGCTGACGGTTAGATTTTGGTATGCACTGAAGATGACAACTTAGTTGTTGAAATACGTATACCCAAAATAAAAGTGTATAATATTGTCACTTTGGGTATATAATATATTAGTAAATATATCTATTTTTTAATTCTCATAATTAAAATAGATACATTTCTCTTTACAATTAAAATTTTAGAAAAAACTACAATAACTACATCTCATTTATAAATTTGGTAAAAAGTAAATTTACTTTAATATTAAAAATGATAAAGTTGTGATAAAAATGCTAAACAAAAATTTAGTATATTATCAGTTGATTAGATGGAGACAGCAAATGAGGGTATTACATCTGCTTAAAAACTTGCATTGGTTGTGAAAATCCATTAAAATTAAATTTATTAATTTTATTGTAAATAAATACAGATATTTTATATTTATGTAGATAACTAGTACTTACTAAGTATATAACGTAATTAAAATTAAAAATATATTATAGAATAGACAAATTTAATTAAATTAAAAATAAAATAAACTATGTATATTTCTTACAAAATATAATTAATTTTATTTATTAGACATTCATATAATGAGTACTAATAATTCTTGAATTATTTATGATTTTCTCTAATTGTTGTCCAATTATCATTGTCTGATACCATAACAACAGTAAATATGTTAATAACGTAAATTATATTATTATAGGTATAACTTAATTATATACTTTTCCATTATCAGGATTACCTGAAAATAAGGTGCAATACCAAAGTGTGTCATTCCCACTATTGGACGTAATTGGTATAATTTAAAATAATTGTAATATTCAAAAATATAAATTTGGAACTTATTAACCAGTGAAAATGGTGATATAAATCTTTTCTAGAAACATAAGATGTTGAGCATTTGTGTTATATGTGACCTACCCATTTTTTCAAATACCTACGATTATTTTGTAAGACCAATCAATATAACATTTATAAGTAATACCTATTATATTTTATGGGGAGAATGATAACATATTAGTAATATTTAAATGTAGTGATTTTTTTTTTACATTAGCATCTGGCAATCAAAAAATATTGTTATTATTACTATATTTATTAAATTAATTGTTGTATAGCAATATTTGTGTAAGCATAATTTTCATAGCTTATACAAAACAAGATAAATACGTATTTTAGAATTTATAAAATATGTATGTTTAGAAAAACCATAGATCACATATGGTATAAATGCCAGATGTGCAGTATAAAAAATTATGTCACAAATCAATAAAATTGTAAGGTCAGCAAACTTTAGGTATATTTACGTGTTTTGGAAAGAATAAATATGAGTCAAAGGAAATTTGATACATACATAGACAATTAGTTTGAGGATAGATATATTAGTTTTTATCTGCTCTTTGATTTATTTATTATTGGTTAGAAAAGATATCTTTATCAAAATGGCGAGAAAGACAGTTAAAAAGGAGCAAACATTTAACCAACAATTGTTATTCTTCAACAATAAAAATGCGTGTACCTCATTTGAAGAAACAAAAATTAAAACAAAATTTATGTAGTTCTGATAATAATTTAATATTTAAAAAGTTGATAGTGTACTTGTCTTTCTGGAACGTGTTTGTTTACTAAACATAAAGGAGTTCCATTTTTCCACAATGTAGCAATTGAATCACCAACCCATCCCACGTACAATTTTTTCTCCTGTGGTCTATGTAATGCACAAACAGCAGTTGTACCACTAACTAAACTCTAAAAAATGAAAACAATTAAAAAATTAAGAAAAAACATAGGTACTTAACTAAAATTTACATATTTTTCAGTTTTTTGTGTAAAACATTTATCCGTGGTGATAAATGATTCATACAATGCACATTTTGGATTGGTTGGATAGTGAACGGATTGTACTAAAAATTGATGTAAATACATAGAACTATAAACAGCAGCATCTAAACCATTATGTCCATCGTAAACTGCATAAAAGGAAGCTTCTCCATAATTCTAAAAATATAATTAATTAAACATAAATTCAATTAGTGTATGAGTATTTAATTTATTAAACAATTTCTTTAAATAGTTATATAATATAATCATAATTAAGTACCTAACTAAGTACATTTTTTAAATATAGGAGACTTTTAGAAGCTCATTAAAACATATTTATGGATTGTTGCAACATATGGATATGAAACATGGGTCATGAACAATATCGAAAAGAAAAAAACTAGAAGTCTTTGAGATGTGGTGTTGGAGGCATATGGAAATTAAGGTGGATGGAGAGAAAAACAAACAAAGACGTTTTTAAAACTGTAAAAGAAAAACATACATTCATGAATGTAATTAGAATAAGGCCTTGGAAAATGATTGAACATGACCTGAGATACCCAGAAAAGTTTCATAATTTAATATAGAAGGTATGATAGAAGGAAAGAAAACTGTAGGATATCCTCAAAACTCTTATCAAATCAAAAGTGGTGTAAGAGTCAAAATCTTTAAGGAACTTAAAGAAAAAACAAGGAATCGGTCAGAATGGAGAACTAGAATTGTAGACCAACCTTTGGGGTTGAAAAAAAATTATTTTGAAGTGCTTTTTCTTATAGAATTATAAAAATATAATACTAAATATATTCAGGTTATCAGAATATAAGTAATGGAGGTGGTTTACTGAAGATTTTCTTTTTTGTATAATTTTCTAGAAAAATACATGGAAGAAGTGGATAAAAACATTTAGGATATAACACTTGAATTGATATTCGTTAAAAAATAATCAAAAGGCTAAATTGTTTACTTGTGTTAGTGACAACACAGATCTTAAATATACCCTTAAGCTATTAAATAATAAGGGTAAAAACTAGAAATATTATAGATTAAAATTGTTGTACATACCTTTATATCAAATAATGTATGCAAATAAGGAACAACTGCTATATAATCTTCCATTTGCCGTCTGCCATTTTTTAATACAAATGAAGACCACCAGACTGAAGTTAATATAGGTTGTTGATATAGAACAACAGTATTATAATTTAAACAAACATATTTTAATTCATCAATTACTCGTTGCATTAACCATAATGCTTGATAATCTAATGAAAAAATTAAAATTAAATTGTGAACATATAAAATAATTATGTTGTATGCTTGTGGTTCTTAATTTTCCTTGATTTTTTCTAACTAAAAATAGGTAAAGCTACAAACCGCTTTTTTCAAGACGGTATCCAAATGATGTTGGTTCAGCTGTCCATTTCACTCTTAAGTTGTTTATGATTGTCTGAGTCAAAAATACAATAAGATCACTAGGACATTTCCTGAAAAATAAATTAATATATGCATATAAGTATATTGTCATGAGCAAAATTTGAGTTTTTAATTGTTTGGGGGGGGGGGGGTAACCTTTTTTAGCCCCCATCAAATTCTGCTTATGGGTATGGTATATTTGCTTAGACACATATGTAATATTCATAATATTAATAAAATAATTATTATTTATTGAACAGGTATATATTTTAATGAAATTGCCTATCTACTATTTAATTATTAAATTAAATATATTTTCAAAAACATTATTTATGATTCATTAAATAGATAATGTTAATCTAAGTAAAATCTAGTATTTAATGATAATTATAATATTACATTTTGGTATAATCACAATGAGACATTTAAATAGTATTTATGAATGTAAAAGAAAATAGGTAGATAGGTACATGATATTAACTTATTATAGATACAAGTTACAACTATACATTTATGAAGATAATTTAATAATATAGTATACCTAATCGTCTTACAAAATGTTTTTCCGCATTCCAAAATATATTTATTTATTGTCTATCCACTTACCTAAATAATAATACAATTAATTAACATATTCTACACTAAGGAATCGGGTTATGTATGTATTAGGTACCTACTTAAATGGATATAAATAATAAATATTATTACCTATCCTACCTACCTACTTGTATTGTTGTAAATAATAATGGTCATGTATTTGTTTATGCAAAGTTCTTATAATAGAAATAAGACATTGTATAACATGTAAAGGTAGAGATAATCATTATTTTTATCTAGATATGTAGGCTACTATTAAGAAATTAAAGCATATATAGGTATGTATTAATTTAAGAACCAAATTATATAGGTATATAATTTTATAGAGATTATACTTAACCTATAGGCATTTACATAAAATCAGTTTTTTTTTTTAAATATATTATAAGATATCTGCACCTGTCTTTCAAATACTGATGACACCAGTCGGCTGCGGCTCCGGGCAATTCTGATAAGTTTAAGTCAAATCTGGGTAATTTAACTGGCAATTGTTCACAAGTTACAGTCTTAGGAAATTCCTCAAAAAAATTTTGCCAGCTACTCGTATTATCCATGATTAAGAGTAGATGAGTATTGGATTTAAAGTTAAATACTAAAAATTAACATTACTGAAATAAAAATATCAATTAAAAAAAAATCGCATTTCAGTATATTTTTCAGAGTATTCTCTTTTACAAATTTGCGGTAAAAATATTACTATGATAAACAAGGGCCTAGAAAAAATCAGTGCATCCAAAACTATTGCTGATTCTAAATAATTATTTTAAAATTTTTGAATCAAATCAAATACTCTTAAACTACAATTGGTACAAATACTCAATTTATACTTTTTAATTACATTCATACCTATTAAATAAATTATTGGCAATTTGTAAAATAATAATTTTGAATATTTACGATTCCTTATCAACTTATGTTGTGTAGTTTGTGGAATCTGCTATCAATTATCAAAACATATTTTTTTATTTTTTCTTTCGTGTTCCAAATTCCAACGAAACGTGTTGGATAATTTAATGTTTACAATGAAACTAACTAATAAGTTAAATGAACTTTTTTACATGAATTTACTCGTAAACATATGTTTATACGTTAAAAGATGTTAATCATCTTGGAATGACTGACGACTTCTACCAATAATAAAAATGAAACTCGTTCATAAAGACATTGAAAAAGATGGCAAAGGGTTTGTATAAGTTATAAAATAATATTATATTAATAAATTCAATCACAGATTACATTATACAGTATAGTGGTATACAATTGAAATTGTGTCTAAAATATTTAGGGTCGTTGTACTCATACCTGAAGATGCTGAAGACATGTGGCAGGCATACAATATTATCAGAGAAGGTGATCAAATACGAGCATCTACTATAAGGTAGGTGTTAAAATAAGATGTTAAACGATAGATATAGAATCTTTCCTACAGCTATCCGAAAAAGTATCGGGTAATCAATACTAATCCTATATTTTATATAATGAAATTTTTGAACAAATTTTGTATGATGTTGATTGAAATATGAAGAGGTTTTTTAGGTTTTATGGGTAGTTAAGGGTTTGAACAAATTGAACACCACTACTCGTCTGAAGTAATCCTACCAATAAAATAAGGTGCTTTATTTTTTATTTTAGATTCTGTACGAAGCGAAAAATGTATTGGTTTTATGATCGTGTATTTTTTTTTTGTATAAAAAATTCTATAAGAAAAACTATTAATTGTAGCAATAAGCAAATTTGAAACATTTAATTTCTAATAGGCTTAATTGTAATTTTTAAGGCTTGAAAATTTAATACAATGTTAAAAGTACGTCATTCTAGTTACATACAAAAAATTTAAAAATCAGTACGTATAATATTTTTAATAGCTAGGTACCTATTAAAATTTTTTTTTGAATGCCTTATTTTTTTCGACATTTTGGTATGAAATGTACTTGAATTTTTGGGAAATAATGAATAAATAATGATTAAACTTGAAATTTTCACCAAATTTGTATATTAGCACAATATGAAGTAAAAAGATGTTTGAACATTTTTACTAATTTTGGGCTGGTGAAAATGGTGAAGTCAGAATTTGGCGGTTAGACTTAGTTTTAAAGTTATATCAAATTTAAATTTAATATTTTTTGTTCATTATATTTTATAATATTATCATATTATTATATATTATTAGTATAATCTACAGTAATTGTCAAGTATATCCACTAAAGCTTCTCTCAGAATCGTTTTTTTTTTAGAAAGAAATGATTTATCATTGCTTTTAAATTTAATATATCCACCCAACGAACGAAGTGCTTCCACCCCTACTGACCAGCTTCTTGTTATTTTATATTTGTTCTATAATTAACTGACTAGGTATAGATACAGTATACTTATGTAAGAACCATGTCTTTTATACTTTACAAAATCAGGGGCGGATTTGAAGAAGACAATGTGGCCAAAATCACCTCCCTCCCTTGGATATTTTTAGTACTTTTTAAAGCAATTTTTAATTTTGGGGAAAATATATACAAAAGATCTTTAATAACTTCATTTGTAAATTTATTTTCACACCATTGCCTATCCTTCTATGATTTGATCTGCCTTTATAAACAATAATCTGGTATATATTTGTTTCACCAGTTAGTAATCTTATATGTTCATTAACTTGTTTTTAAACAAGTATTTAATATATGAAACTTTTTAATTTGTTTATCTTTATAAATATAATTTAATCAATTTAATTTAATGTACCTATTAATGCAGATATTTTTATTCTAACATAACATATTATGTTTGTACTATTATATTATTATTTTACTATTATAATTTTATAGAAAAGTACAAAATGAATCAGCAACCGGATCATCTACCAGCCACAGAGTTAGAACGACATTAACTGTTCGTGTAGAATCGGTAGACTTTGATACTCATGCTTGCTTATTGCGATTAAAAGGCAGAAATATTGAAGAGAATGAATATGTCAAAGTAATAATATTTAATTTTTGTATACTTAAACTTTTTACAAATTGTACTTCTATTTTGTAGATGGGTGCCTACCATACCATTGATTTAGAATTGAATAGAAAATTTACGCTTATAAAAGAAGAATGGGATTCAATTGATTTAGGAAGAATTGAAACGGCCACAGATCCAACTCAGGTTTTTAGATACAATTTAAAAATGATTCTTTAATTTCTCTATTTGAACAATTAAATCACCAAAATTTTATTAGACAGCAGATGTTGCAGCAGTCATAATGCAAGAAGGATTAGCCCATGTATGCTTAATTTCTGGTAGCCGAACAATAGTACGTGCTAAAATTGATCAAAATATACCACGAAAACGAAAAGGAGATGTAAAACAACATGAAAAAGTATTATTTAAATATTTCTTCTGGAACACTTGATTAATTATCAATAAAAAAAAAATATAATAATAAAAAAATAGGGAATTTTAAGATTTTTCGACCTAGTGATGCAGGCAATATTACGTCATATCAGATTTGATATTATAAAATGTACAATAATTGCAAGTCCTGGTTTTGTGAAAGACCAATTTTATGAATATGTGATGCAAGAGGCCGTGAAAACTGATAATAAGATAATTTTAGAAAATAAATCCAAATTTATTACTGCTCATTCATCCAGTGGGTTTAAACATTCTTTGAAAGGTAAATTTAAACTATGCTGATTTTTTTAATGTGTTCATTTTATAATAAGAAAAACATTTTTTTATAAATTTATAAATATAAAAAAAGATTTTTATTAACTTTCTATAATCTAGCCTAAACTTCCACATGTTCTTATTTCTAGCCATAAAAATGTATAGAATAATGTTTTTTAATACCAAATATTTTAGAATTACAAGAACAATTTTCCAGTGTAAAATAGAGTAGATTTTATCCGACAAGAAATGTATGTAATTTATATCTTTTTTATTAAAATAACACAAATTTAATTTTGTATATTTGTATATTTTAAATTCATATATTGAGGGTTTTTTTATGCATATAAATCCGTTTCCTACTTATTATATTATGTATATCCTATACATTTTAATATATATATTTTACTGTAAAAATTCTTTACTCTTCAACCATTTATTCACTTTTAACTTTTAAATTTGGTTATTTAATTTGTCTGTATGCTTTTAAATTATTCATTTAGAATATTTTTATTATGAATGATGATAAAAAATGTTTAATTTTTATGCAGCTGTATTGCATTATAATTTATTACTTAATATTTATTTTTAGAAGTGTTAACAAATCCATCAATAGCTGCAAAACTTGAAGATACAAAAGCTCTAAGTGAATTGAAAGTGTTGGATAATTTTTATAAAACATTACAATCGGAATCCACTAGAGCTTTTTATGGTATTAATCATGTGGAAAAAGCCAATGAAGCATTAGCAATTGAAACATTACTTATCACAGATAGTCTGTTTAGGTCAGTGTACTTAATCTTATCACAAAATAATTGTATTATTAATTAATTATTTAGGAGTCAGAATATTGCTGAGCGGAAACGTTATGTAAAACTAGTCGATAGTGTTAAAGAATCTGGTGGTGACGTCAAGATATTTTCCAGTATGCATGTTACAGGAGAACGTAAGTATATTATTTTACAGTGAAGTATTTAAATTTTATCCATTTTATTCATTTTTAAGAATTATCTCAAATTACTGGTATTGCGGCTATACTACGATTTCCCATGCAAGAGTTGGAAGATGACGAAGAAGAAGATGACGAAGATGAATGTATACCACTGCCACCAAGTTGATCAATTGTATATTTTACTTTATTATACAAATTATTTATTTGAATTAATATTTTTTGATTTATTATTAAAGTTATCATTAGTTTTATTATACTTATATTTTTTCCATTTCTTAATATTCTTTATTATAGGCTGAAAATAAAATGTTATATATTTTCAAAAGTCATAATATGAAATCACTTAAAAATGTCTACCTAAAGGTCTGGTCTGGCTGGTGCGGTCACCGCATGGGGGTCGACTGCTGCGACGGTCGCACACAATGGGATGGTCTCTTTGCTGCAGTCAACCGCTACAACAGTCAGATCTAAATTTAGTGTTCCGTCAAACGTCAAATTTGTTGTTTGATGTTACTAAAGCTATTTTATGGTTTCTTTTAAGAGAAATTGAACGGGTAAAAAATAATAATAAATTGGTTCATCCTTTGAACTTGAAACGAATATAAAATTTTATTCTGAATGAGTACAGACACGAATGATTATTTTCTAGAAATACGAAGAAATTCGAAAAAAACTGATACTAACAATAATAATACTAATAATATAATTTTATTATGTATAATAATATTTATAATTAATAAAAGTATATAATTATTATCACCCTGTATATATATGTTTATATTATATTGTAGCAGCAACTGCTTGATCATGACTAATAAAAATAAAAAGGAATTTGCTATTTCTTTCCACGTGTTATCTTTTAAAATCAAATCTTGAAAATTTGAATTGCTATAATCATATAGCGGTGGATGATTTGCCACCAACTCGCAGAGTTTTTCATCCTCATCACGAGTGAAATTCATTGTATAAAAAAATATATATAATAATAAATAAAATAATAGGTGTTAGGTAGCCGGTAGGTATATAAACATATAAAAATGTGATGACTGATAAAAAAAAAAGCGGCGCGCGCACTACGGTGACTGCAGAGGTACTGGTCTCGTAGCAGCCCTTAGACTGCTAAGTTAGACCACTTATATAAAAACACACGGAAGGAGTAGGTACGACCGTCGAAGCAATGACTGCAACAGCCAGACCAGGCCTTAAGTACATTTAAGAATACTACATTTGTATTTTGGGATAGCTTATAAAATATTTTAAACAATTGATCCATATAGAATTATTGACTGCCATTTTTAGCCATAGCAATTTCAAGTTTTCATCTTTACTACACTGACAAATGTTATTAAATTAAAAATCTACTGTAAAAAATTAACTACTGTTTGCTATAATTTACTATTTGGTAATTGGTATTTATAAATTATTTCATTATATCTGTAACCATAGATAGGCAATACAGAAATTAAATATTTAGTTGAATGACGGGTTCACAAAATAGTGAAGTTCATATTATTGTCATTCGAAAATTAATAATATAATAATAACTTGTAGTAATAATAATAATCATACATATGTAATAATACACTATATACACGCACATATGTAGGATAAACAAATTGGCTACGCAAGCTATGGTTTTGATAGTTTGGGAGTTGTATGGTGAATGGAAGTTACCTTTAGCATATTTTTTTATTTTTCATCGTTAAGTAGTTTAATATTTAAAAATGTCATAGAAAAATGTATGGATTTTGGTTTTAATCCTGTAACAGTAACACTAAGTTTGTGATCAAGGTATTAATAATTATTCAGCCATAAAACCATTATTGGAAAAGAAAACCCAAAGATTAAAATTAAGGTAAAAATATATTTAAAGTTATAAGTATATTATAAGTTCGAGAAGTTTCTTTTTCATATTAAATCCACTTATAATATTAATAATTCTATAGTAATAAGTACTTACTAGTAGAGCTCTTTTAAAATTAATAGTCATATGAATCCAGGCACATTTCAGAAGATGAATTTGTAAACTAGCTCTACAATTTTTTAGTAATTTGGTTGCCACTATTTTAAAAACATCTGTTACTACGAGTCAAATAACATCTAAAATAGCTTCTGCTACTGCTGAATTTGTTAAAGAATTAAATAATTTATTTGATTATCTTAATAGTAACTTGATTTAGTCCAAATTTTTATGCATATGCTTTAAATTCAAAGAAGCCTGAAATATGTAATTTTTTAAAGCACAGACATAAACAATTACTTCAGCTATGGTGTATAAATGCTATATATATACAACAAAATGTAGAATTTAAATATCTAATTACTGGTCGTCTGTTCTAGGATATAATAGAAAATACTTTTTCAGTATTTCGCCAATGGGGGATTAGTGCTGAGCATTCCTTTGACCAATCCAGATTGTAAATCCGATCCTTCAATTTATAGGAAAGTTTAATGGAATTAAAATGATCAACGTGTATTTCATAAGTTGTAAAATATTTTCCAGTGATATCTCAAATCGAGATAACAATAATCATGTAATCCGGATTTCCCGTGTAATTTGTTAATCCGGATTCGTAATGTAATCCGTTAATCCAGATTCGACATGTAACCTGTTAATCTGGATTCGAAGTGTAATCCGATAATCCAGATTGTAATTGCATTCCGGATTAAACGGATATAAGCCAGACCTCTCGTTCTTTCAGAACTTCTTTTCGGTTCCGAGCTACACATAATCTTATGAAATCTACTGACACAACAAACTATGAAATTGATTATGATTATAATTTATTTGATCCCAGTTCACAAAGAATCGATTCAACTATAACATCAAATATTTTAATAGATTCTGCTCAAATACATAGTTTGCAAGATATAAAGCTAAAAAGTGTATTAATCAATTTAAATGTCTAAAATGTAAATTAATAATACTAAAAACAAATAAAATTTTTTTTCATTGATCAGGAATATTAAATATTTTATAAATAATTTGAATGTATTGACCCTGAAAAAACCATCTGATATATTTACAAAATGTGTTTCCGAAGCCCAAAATTGCATAAGACTTCATTGAACTACAAAAATATTATACTCAACAATTCAACTAAAAGTAAAAAAAAAATCATTTTTTTTCAATTTGAATTTTGACATTAACTGTGAACAACATTTTGATTTTATAGTCCAAAAACATTTTAATTAGACTTTGTAACATTTAAAAAACCTTCCAGTGTTTCAAAAAAAAATAAATTTAAAAAAATATAATTTACATTTTTGACAAGTTATATTTAATTCTTGTTTTGATCATCTTAACATTCGACGTTATTTTAAATGTACATTTATTTATTTATTTAAAATATGTATCTATTCACAGTATTTAATAGTTGTTTGAAATTTTTTATAATATGTACAATATTGTAAGATTAAATGAGAAATTTTTAATTAGTATATAGGTAATGTTATAATATATTTATTTTATTGTAATCATAGTGCTTATTCACATTTTTATGTACATAATAAACTCTTTTGGTTTAATGGATGCCAATATATTATTTATTATAGGTAGTAGACAGTAGATACCTCCTACCTACCTAATTAATAATAATTTTAAATATGCTATGTAAATAGTTAGATCAGAAAAATAGTAAACAAAAATCCCATATAGTATTTACAAAACAATTAATTAATATACTATTATCATCATAAAATCTAAAAATATATTATATATACATACGGTATATGCTGCCTCATGACTACTAGACGCTAAGAATATCATGGCTTTACTGGTAGACAATAATTGTATATTGAAATTTTACGCTGACACAATATAGTATATCTAATGATTCTATTGGGGTATATCATGCATCCGGAATCCAAGGTTTTAGTATGAATGGTTGTTATTTTTACTGCCACAATAGGCCATGTATATTTAATATATGCTGTAATCAACTTTATATTGTAACAAATATACCTACACCAATGACAAAATTATAAAAAGCTTTTTTACTTATTATTAATAATAATAAAACTATTAAAGAAAGAAAAAGACATAATTATGATAAAATGAACAAAAAAAAAAAATTAATTAGTTGTCCATATTATAAACATATTTAGGCATTAACCAACCATTTCATAGATTTCCAAGAATATTTTTTATACATTAATTAAGTAACATTAAACTTATTCAACATTATCGTTTTCAAAGTACTCCTTTTGCCTAGCTAACCACTTCTCTTAACAACACTTCCCCATTGTTGGAGACTTGCAGATTAAGCGTCTTCTGGAATCCTGTTTAACTCCTATAGCGATATTAGTTTTATGTCCTCAATAAAGTCAAATAGTTGTCCATTGAGGGAGTCTTAAGTCTGGGGAATAAAAATATCAGCTAATACGGGGGCTGCATTCCTTTTATTTGTGCAAATCTCATGAATAACAAGGATGAAAAAAGAATGAGACATTGTTGTGGTACAACATAGCACTTTCACACAATCATCAAAATGTCAAAAATTTGACATTTTGTATTCTTTGGCCATTTTTTGAATGGTTAATATAATACAATTTGACTACACAATATCATCATTCAATCCTTTAACATGAACTATATAAAATGATGTTGAATATATAATTTATTTATATAAAATGAGCATTGTCATATTTTGACAAATACTACTAGTAAAATAATTTTTTTTATGTCTTAACAACAAATAAAAATAAATCTTTTAAATTCAAATGTATTTATAATTCATGTTATATTTATCTAAATATTTTAAATATTAAATTTTGTTTTTGAATGAGAACAGAGTAAAAAAAATTATGATATATATTAAGGTTTAATCAAAAAACACAGCAGAAGATTTATTTTCATACCATATTTATCAAAATGAAAGTAATTCAAAACATTTACTACATCAGTGTAGCAGCTTGTGCTCTTCTAGCTTTTATTTCTGCACGTTTATTTTCTAAGCTCGTCCTTTCATGAATACGTCTTTTGTATTTAAGTAATTTTATTTCCTTTTCTCTCTTCATTCTACCAGATTTCATGCTTTTATATAGGTTTCTGTATTTCTTTTGAATCATTTTCTCTTTAAGAAGTTGCATTTGATGGTGTTCACGTCTTAATTTACCCTTATTTATAATTTCTGGTACACCGGATTCTACTTTCATTTGTTTACGCTAAATAACAAATATCAAAGTTATAATATAATATATATAATGACAATAATGAATAATTACTTTAATCTCGGCTAATTTTTCTTCAGTCATTTCACCATCAAATTCGTCTACATCATCTTCTTCAGCATCCATGATATCATCTTCGGATTCTATTTTAGTGTCTTCGATGTCTTCAATATCATTATCAGAAATTTCATCCAACAAATTTTGATCTATAAAAAAATTAATAAAAATTAAAATTAAAAATAAGAGTGATTATTTTGAATATCAAGATAAAACATTACCTTTGTTAACAATTACAGATGGGTCTGTTAAGGCTTTCTCTTCAGGTGGAACATAACGTTGTGTACGATAATCAACAGTAAACGGTGAAAGATGTGGAGGTAATGGAGTACCAATAAAATATTTTTCAACTGGCAACAATTCTCGTGCATTCACACAATCAAACACCCATTGTGGCTGAATATAATATCTACAAAATGATTTGGTAATTAGATACAAAAATATAAAAAATTATTAAATAAAACAGGGGATTTTAAAATAGCACAAAAAATGCAAGCACTTAGGTACTTAAAATTAATTATTTGGTTATATTTAAATGAATTATTAACCAATATTAAACAATAAATTTGACAATGCTAAAGTTGGGTCGTATAACCAGTATTGAAGTCCACAGTTTAGTTAATGAATTCTGAATAAGCTTATCAAATTATCAAAACTCCAAAAAATTCCAACTATGTTTCAGAAACACTATAGGCTTTTACCGTTTAACCAATCAAAAATGTACTGCAAATTTAAACTAAAAATTAACTTAATTCGAGTGTCAACGATAATAATTTTATTCCGGCTACTTCTTTGTATAAAAAAAAAAAAATATTTAAAAGATAAAAATTTTAATTTTATAATACAAGCGAAAAAACTGAAATTTGCAAAATAAAAATCTTTGTTTCTAATTTTTGATATTAAAAAAAAATTCAAATGCTAGAAGTTCTTTTGTCTTAAGATGACATACCTGTGTTTGTACATGTGCTTTACACCATTAAAACATATTCTTGCTTTCTAAGTAGAACTTTTCTACTAGTTATTATAGATATAGATTCAAAATTTAAATAGAATATGATAGATGAGATTATTTCCTATAGATAAACGATTTTTTAGTTACAATAATTTTTTTAAATTTGATGTTTTTCCATCACAAATATTAGATGTGCTTAAATAAACGTATCAAACAAAAACTTGCTTGGTTTTTATATTTTATTTAGTGTAATTATTTATCTTTTATAATTTTGTATTAAACTGTGATCTATAAGTAGTTTTTGAACAAATGTTGTGATTACACAATAATAAAAAGTAGTACAGATATGAGACTACTTTTAAAATTTTAAAATTTAAATTAAATACCTATATTAAATTAGTTAAATTTTCATTAGTCAAAAAATATTAAAAATCGCCTATATAGAACCCCTTAAAAATAAATGGTATAGCATACTTTTAATAAAAATTATTTAGTGTCATTAAATAATGAGCAAGATAAAATTTCATTTCAAACATGTTGGTTTGAGAGTTCTTATTATTTAAACATATAAGTTCAGTAGGGGTGGAGGCATTTCACTCGCTGAGTCTCAGTAGAGGTAGATATACCTTTGCTTATTAGACAGGATAATCTTGGTGGATATATTGCATTCAAGGCTAGATGTAAAATATTTAAATATTACTGTAATAGTTTATACATTTAGTAAAATTTTTTATCAAGATTTTATCTATTGTATTGTATTAGTTTTTTTCCTAGTCATTTTCTTCGAATTACCAATTAATAATACTTTTGAACAATGTTATAGATTAACCTACATAAAATTAAAATTAGATTACTATAATTTTTATATATTTATATATTAATATAACAATTTGTGCATTTTCCAAAATAAATTTATTTAGTTATATTTATAGTTAGAAATGCACTTCTAGCTACTTCAGTATATTATTATGTTTTCGCCTTATTATTTTAAACAAAATTTGGGTGTGAAAAGTATATATTTCATACTTGAAAAATTACTATGGGATATGCAAAAAATTTGTGAACTTTAAATAAAAATTAAAAATAAACATCATTATAAAACACCCCTAGCTTCCTCGCTTCACTTAGAATTGATTATTTAAATATAGTTGAAGTAATGCATGACTAATGGTATATTACATTTTTTTAGATCTTAAAATCTCATTTTAAAATCTTATTGGCCTTAAATATTTCAAAATCTGATAAGGAAGAAATAATTTAAATAGCTAAAAAAAATGTTGGCATTGAATTTTCGAGAAATTTTTAATATAATTAGATTAATGTACATTCAACCTTATATATTATTTTCAGGACTTCAAACCCAAAATTACCTATTTTAGACCTAAAAATGTCTATAAATAGCACATAATATAATCACAGTGAATATAGTATTAAATAATATATTTAGTATAAATTTAGATTTTAAAATCATTATTTTTGAAATTACGAAGAAATTTATTTTAATTTAATTTGATGTTATTGTATTTTTTTTTGATTTTTTTTTCCTTGTGTACTAAAAAACTAATGGGAAAATTGAAAATGACCTCTTTAAAGTACCAATTAGATATAATTTGCTTCCAGATAATTGGTAAGCATGTAATGATAGTAATAGGTCTTCTAGTTGAAAAATTGTTTACAAAAGAAAAAAAAACATGGTAAACCACTAGATACATGCAAAATCTAAATTTATTAATTATAATTTAATTAGGTACCTTGAAATTCATTTTATCTTAAAATGTACATACAACTTTTTTCCAAACAGAAATTATAAATCAAAGTGAATGATAGACTTGAAGAGTACAGTGAAGTTCTTGAAAGAAAGGATTTAAGGATTAGTAGAAGTAAATCAGAATACATTGAGTATAATTTTAGAGAAAGGGAATATGAAGCGAATAGGTAAAAGCAAGTAATGAAGATGAAACGGGATTAGGTGGATAAGGTATTTAGGTTCCATTCTATGAAAGAATGATGTTAGCGATATTATGAGTGAACAAATAAGAATATCCAACAGAGAATGAGAATGATTACAGAAGACAAAATAAGAGATAAGTATGTATATACGATAGGATAATATCTAATATAAGAGTGTCTTCAATATTAGAGAATAAAATCGAAATAATTTGGGTATGTTTTAAGGAGGGAATATACAGAAGCAATAAGATTGATTAATAAAGGGATTATATGTTGATAGAAAGGATGAAAGAGAGACTGAAAAAACGGTGGGGGCTGAATATGTGTAATTAATAGAGGTAAAATATAATAGTAGTAGGTATAAGTGAAGAAGATGTGAGAGATTGAATTGCAGAAGTGGAGAACTTGAGGGTTAACCTCAAAAAGTTGGGAATAGACGAAGAAAAAAAATATATTGTACAATATACAGGAATTAGAAACGACTAATGAGTATACATATATAAGAGGTAGTATAGATGGCTTCAATTAAATTTAATTACAAAGTTACTTAGAGATAGATACAAAATTCTACATTCATAGAAATTATATTTATATTTAACACCAACAAATACCTATTATAAGTTAAATTATTTTAGTAAATAGTAGGTATCTACCTTGAAATATACTGTTTCTCAAGATCAGGTCTGTCCACGATTTGATGAGTAATAGTTTCATCAGTCTCTGCAAATGTAGCACCTTCAGGGAATGTAGTCTCATCCCATGAAACTTTAGCACCAAAACATTTGAGTGCAAATACTAATGGCTCTCTGGGTACTTCTCTATTTAAAAATACTTTGAGTCCTTCAAATAATTTCTTTAACTTTCTTACTTTCTCATATTCTTTACGCGTTTCTTCGGCTTTTGCTTCATCACCATCCTGAAAAAAATCGAGTTAATTTAAGTTCAATAATAATTAAAAATTGTTCATACTATTGCAAAAGTATCTAAATCCAAGTCTGCTTCAGCAGGGTCTTCAACATCTTCCGTAGTTTTTTGCAATGGTAAATTTAATGCAGCAACACGATCACTTGTTTCATTTTCTTCTAAAATTTCTTCTTCAAGTCTCTCAGCTAAAAATATATTATATTTTAGTAACTTTAAATATTTGATTAAATAACATAATTACCATTATATGAACCAAGTCGGGGAGGGTAATATAAATTTAAACTGTGATAAAGACGGTAGTTGACAAAACCTAAAGCCGTTGAGTAAAAATCAGCGAATGTAGCCATAGTGTAAAAGTCAACCTCTTGTTTTTTTTGTGGCTAAAAATTAGGTGTAAACAAATTAATAATCATAATTTTTCTATAGTAAGTAGTTCAACAAATATCATGAACTTACTTCATGTGGATAATTATGAGGGATAACCCATGTAATGGTTTGGCCTTTGATTTCAACTTGGAAATAAATACCTTTAATAGATATAAATACTTTACGTAAAGCACGGGCTGTAATGCATGCATGCATAAACTCTATAGTAAGACGACGACATAGGGCAATCAAATTTGGAGGAATACTTTTCAATTTTGGAAAAGTAGAAAATAAGCAACAAAGGGTCAAAGCATCATCCAAATCACGTAATGCATCTACGAATGTTGGATAACGTTCTTTCACAACATGATCAATAGCGACTCGTGGAATGGTACTCGCATATCGTTTTATTAAATCTTTTTGATGCATTCCTTTTGCTCGACGTAATCGATTTAAATGAACCTAAACATATTCAAATATTAACAACGTGTAGAAAGTAAATTTGACAAATTAATCATACCTGAAGATCACGTAATTTCCATATCATTGGTTCATGCAACAGAAACAGTATATCTTTTTTCAAATATAAAATATGTATACCGCTCTTTCCTTTTTGTGCTCTGCGGCGATGGGCCGGTTCTCTTGGATATATTCCTTTGATAATGCATAATGTACGAAAATCTTTCAATGATAGTTGAAGTTTATTCAAAGCGGCTCGTCTTGTGACATATCTGGCTCCCTCACCGGATTGATACTATATAAAACAATAAACTTTGTATAGTATTACATTTTTAAATCAATGTTGGCATATTAGTATATTAACAAACCTTTTTTTTTTGCATAGGCATTTTTACAGTGTAAAAATCATTAAATTACTAATATTAATTTCGACTTCAAATTAAGTGGAAGCAGAAAACGTGTTGTTTACAAGTTAATCTAAATAGTAAATGTGACAAATATCTACAGAATATATATAACCTCAAAACTGATATCTGCGGTCTTATCGATGATTTTATCATTATGTTCTGTGATTTTATCTATAAATCATAACCAGGGATTAAACCGTAACCACGGAACAAAGTAGATTTTTTTTGGTTGACCATTGTTTATTTACATATCAATAAATTGTGTAAAATTTTAATTTTTAAATGTAATCTTAGTCATGGTCATGGATACAGAATACACACGTATATATTGGTAATTTACTTTTCTATGGTTAGTATTAGCTATCCAATACAATTTACTTAAATTTTCACCAATTTATTACCTATCCAAAATTGTGTGTAATTGTTTAGTAATATTTCTTAATAGGTAATAAGATAAAAAGTTCCAATTAAATCATAAATGTTATAAATTATTGAAAAA
Organism: Pemphigus obesinymphae; assembly: GCA_025469235.1. Classification (NCBI taxonomy): domain Eukaryota; kingdom Metazoa; phylum Arthropoda; class Insecta; order Hemiptera; family Aphididae; genus Pemphigus; species Pemphigus obesinymphae. The sequence goes on from JAIPRL010000733.1 coordinate 91,103, forward strand.
TCTTTATTGGTTGCTACTACTCGCTAACAATAATCATGCCTTCTACTTCTGAACCTACTGAGGTTACTAGAAGACAGATTCTCGAGATGATGACGGAAAAAGAAAAACTCGAACAACAATTGAAATCTTTCTCAGAAGTTTTGCAATCGGTAAATGTTCAAGTAATGTGTAGCTTAGGTCTTATTATATTTATAAATAATTTATGAATAATAATATAATTATTATATTGTTCATGTGCATATTTACACATAAACGTACCAATATAAAGTATTAAAAAAGGTTTCATTATATCTATTTATATTTTATACAATATTGTTTTTAAACATATAAAAACTCTATTTTAAATCTAATATTTATCATTTTGAAATTGTAGCATAGAGTCGATATGGATGAACCATTGGTGGATGAAAATGACTTTCCTAGAAATGATATTGATGTATACCAAATTAGATTAACACGTAATCGTATTATATGTAAGTATTAAATTAATTTTTTTGGAAAAAATCCACGTTACCATTTGGTAATGCTATTCAATAATTATATGGGGGAAATTATAGTACCTACTCGATTGAGTTAAAAACAATGGTCAATTTAGTTTCAGATTTCTTGCTTTTGAAATTCACAAATTAACTATTTATTATGCATACATATTGTGTCGTTCTTATTACATTTTGTGATTACTGAATTAATTGATCAGTTAAATGAAGATTTAAAAATGATTTGAATAGGTATTTTTAATAAAACAAAGTAGGTACATTGAATAAAAGATTATTCTGTTGTATGTACCTATAGTAAAAAAATAAACTGATGGGATTGATGATGATGTTATGAAATGAATGTGAATTTTTTTTCTCAATTGGCGTCTGTATATTGTCACCAGATGTGGAACTACGGGTGGGGGGGGGGAGTTAGACCCAGTTTAATCCGCGAGCATAAAATTTTTAGCAGCATAAATAGTTGAAGACAAGAGCGTAGTTAGCGAGAAGGCTTCTTGACTTTTTTTTTGCTTTTATTTACGTTTTTTAACAAAGTATTTATTAGGAAAATTATAAATTACCTTTTCAGCACAATCGTTTAAGATGTGTTATTTTTTTTTTCTTGTTTATGGTTTTGAAAGTGGATTTCTGAGAGGAGGATTTATATAATAGGGCATTATTTTTTAATTTTTCTCTGGGTGTCAAAAATCCTAGTTCCGCCTCTGATTATCACAAACCTATGTAGGACCCCAGCTCAATATTAATGGTAAATAAACAAACATCAAAAGGCTATAGTTATAAATGTACAAACAAATTCTTACTTCAATTTTAGAAATTATAATATCTGATTCTTGCATCTAAATAATATTGATTACTAGGAAATTAAATATTTTTATGCAGTGTTAATATTGGACAATTTTTAACAGATGAGTATGTTTCATTATATTTTGAATAAATTGATGCTAATTTTATTTTAGATATTTCACTAATAAAATATAAGCATATGTTGTGTTGATACTTTATAAAAATAATGGTAATCAATGGTATATGTTGCATATGATGGACATTATTTCATATTACAAAAAATTTAATGTTTATTACCTATGTTTATATTGTTAACATATCAGATAAACGTTAACAGTAATCACTGACTTTGAATTACTTAAAAATGTTATATTACAATTTTATAGTTAACTTGATGTTTTACAATTTATTTTAGGTACTCGTAACGATTTAAGAGCCTTAATGGACCGTATTGAAAAAAGTTTGAATGATTACTTTATGCAAACCAACGATAATGATCCAGAACACATAATTAATGGAAATTGCAGTTTGAAACCAGAACATTAATATTTTTTCTATCAGTTTTCTATGCAGTTATTATGTTATGTATAATAAATTAAAACTGTATGAACTTTACAGTTTTATATGTATTTAATAAAATTAAATCTTTATTTATTTATATTATAAGTCAATACTGTCAACATTACTTTTAGACTATAAGTAGCACTAGGGATTTCTACAGAGCTGGCTTTAGGGTGAACCGAGATTTAGTTCAGGAAAATATAACAAATTAAATTTAAAGGAAAATAGGAGAAAATAAGCAAAAAAAAATACCTTTCATTACTTCCGTCATACAGTACATTTTCTAAAATGTTTGCGGGACCCTCTTAAGGCTGGCTCTGGATTTCTAATTGTTACATATGTGCACCATTTTCTAGTAAAAATTTAATCAGGAAATTAGGAAGAAGCAATTTTTTGATAATTTCAGAATGGAAAACTACCGAAAAAAGGAAAAAATATAGTTTTAACTGGTAATTTCCACATAATTCAGAAAATAATGGTTCTATAAACTTAAAATGTGTGAAAACTTCATGTATTTTATACATTATATATCTATTATGTTATAATATTGAACATTTTTTTTTTAGTAAATTTTTACAGTTATATTTGCTAAAAATCATATTGAGTTTAATGTTATAACATTATTTTCAAATTCAATACATTTATTAATTAATACATTCTCAATAGTATACTATCCGACGACCAAAGTATCACCTCAGACTCTTCAGCTTTTTTAAAAAAATTAAATAACCTATAGTATACACTAGGGTGCCACTTATTTTTCAAATATCGAAATTCCTCTGAGGACTGGCATTTTCTTTATTCTATTTAGTCTAAAACTAAACCCTAATAAATTTTTTACCAATTAAATAAAGCTAACAAGTTTTGACTTGAGAACAAAGTATGAACTATTACAAAAATTAAAATAATATGTTTTTTTGGTAATTATTGCTTAAACTGTTAGATATATGAAAAATAGTTTTGAATAAAAAATATTTTTCATAATATGGTCTATAAAAAAGATTCTTTACATATTTTCTCTATATATCTTAGTACAAAGTTATGTGCTAAATACCTAAAAAAATTGTCAACCTATTAAAAGTCCAAAAAATATTATTTTTTTCAAAAATGTCTTGAAAATTTTTTTTTCATATTTTGAATTTTTTTATGATTATAAACTTTCTTAAAGACAGATTTCATTCTTCAACACTTTTTGTATTAAAACTAAAAATCCATGAAGAGTACATATTTTTTTTAATTATTTTTTTATAATTCAATCCTAAAATTCCTAAAGCCTAAAATTCAATCAAAATTTAAGACAATTAAATAATTATGAAAATAATATTTAAAAGTGTTAAATTTGCTTCATATCACTTTTAAAGTTACTTCATATAAATGTTTATACAGATATATTGCAAGATTATAAAAAGATTATTTGAAAGAAAATTATTTTAGATTTATAAAAGATTTTTGTACAAACAAATTGATGAAAAGTGGCCAAGAGACAAATACTGTGAATTCTTGAAATTGATTTTACTTTTTTTAGAAGAAAGACTACAAAATTTACAATTTTTTAAAAATTTCTTGGCATTTTAAGATTTAATACAAAAAGAAAGTATGATAAATGAAATGTCTTTTTTTTTGTAAAAGTTCATACTTTGGGATCAAGTTGATACATATTAGCTTTATTTCATTGGCCCAAAACTTAATAGGGTTTAGACGGTTTAGTTTTAGACTAAATAAAATAAAAAATACGATCCTCAGAGGTATTCGGATATTTTAAAAATAAGTGGTACTCTAAAAATTAAATACATTTTAAATATGCAAATAGCACGGACTATCGTATGGGTAAACAATATAGTATATTATATTTATATATTTCAAAATGATTAATTTAGTAGTACATTAATCACATTACAATCTCATATCTGTTATAAAAGATTTAAAAATGTATACAAACTTGTTAAGATGTTATGTTGTGAAAACAATGTGATAATACAGCTCACAACATATAGGTACATATGTGGTGTCATGATGGTTGACATTAGTGCTAACCAAATTAACTACTAAATATTTTAGATCAAACTAATAATTTTAGGTTTAATATTAAATTGCGAAAAAATTGGACAGGATGATTGTGGATCCCGCAGGACGTGTTTTAATAATTTGGGTACATACAAAAAAAGTATTTTTTAAATTATATTTAGCTATAGATACTTACCCCAAAATAATTTAATATTGTTATCCTACTGAGATATTTAATGATTAAGTATTTTTTTTTTTTTTAATGAATCAAATATTAATTTATCTACTTCCTGAAAGCTATAGCTTGTGGTGGAAGTAGAGAGTTACAGAAAATAAATAAATTCTACAGATTAAATATTTAAATAAAAAGAAAAGAAAATACATATTAACCGAAACAAACAAAACTCAATAAAAATGATAAGAAACAAATTATACAAGTTCATTAAATAGCAATTTATTAAGAACATTTTTAAAATTAATATTACCTTTAAAAAGGATTAATTTTTTTATGTTAGTTGGCATTTCATTAAACATTTTTGGACCTAAATAGCCAGTAAACTTTTTTTTGTATAATTTACTTTAAAATTATTTGTTCTTTTTCACTTTTTTGTAAAAATATTATCATTGATATTGAATTTTTTATACCAAAACATAATAGCAAACTTTTTGTACAATACATTTACAGGAAGCACACATAGTTCTTTATAATTTAGCTTGAACAAACTATCTAATTCTTTTTTATTGAGGTAGATACAAATTATATTATTTTCTTGTTTTTTTAATAAATAAAAGTATTTTCAGCTGCACCACCCCACATAACTATACCATATTATAGTATTGATTGTTAAAGAGATAAATAAATTATGCGCATAGTCTCTAAAGATAGGTACATCATTTTTTATATTACATAGTTTTAATATTAATGTTCTTAATTGCATCGCTGTGGCTTGGACATGAGACAACCATCTCATCTTTTGATCAAATATCACTCCTAGTAACTGGAGAACCATTTAAAACTTTTTCCATCTATTCCAAAACTAGGCAATATTTTTAATAAAATATTATGATCAACCGTATCAAATGCTTTTGCAAAGTCTAGAAATATTGCTATATTTCTTATCACCTCTATCAAGAGTCTCATAAATATATTTTGAAACTATACAGTCTCCTCAGTTCCTATAGTAGGTCTAAATCCAAATTCATTTATAAAAATTAAAAGTTTATACTTTTCTAGAAAACATATAAGTAGATTTTGCAATTTTTTCTAAAATTTTAGCAAAATTAGAAATCAATAATCATAGATATTGGCCTGTAGTTGCTCATAATTTCCTAATTCCTATTTTTAAAGAGGGGTTTAACAATTGCCAACTTAAATTTTGATTGAAAGTATTAGAATGATATATATCTATAGAGAAAGAAATACCAATTTCAATTTATTAACGAAAAAAATGAAAATAGGTACCTAATACAAACAAATTTGAATTATGTATACAAAAATTTTGGATTAAAATTTAATTTTAGAATTTTAAGTTTCAAATTTAATTGAAAAAAAATTGGATAGAATTACGGTAGAGGACCCGAACGTTTTTCAATTTGGGTAGAGACATTAAAATGAATTGGAAATTATATAGGTATAAGTACTTATTACAAAATATAATGATTAAATGTGTCCGTACGAAGGTTGGGCATTATACTGTCAAGTCAATGTCGGCCCAGTATAATAGCACTAATGTCTGGGATGATAACCAGTTGCGCAACTAAAGTTCAAATCTTGGGGGTGCTACTATATTATGAATCGCTTATAATGACGTTGAGGGCTTCGCCCCCCACACCCCCAAACCAACATTACATATTGCCAATATTTAGATTATACAATACCATTTTTCGGAAAAATTGTAACTTATTTTATTACTTATAATATTTTCTTATGTTTTTTTAAAATTTAAAGAGTCAATCTCTATCGGTAGGTACCTATTATTATTGGATCACGATAAAGTATACATGTTTCTCAATTGAAAAATTAATTTTCGTCAATTAAAGTCCAATCAAATGATTGTCCACAATTCATTAATATTTGCAACTATTAATGTTTATATTAATAATGTAATAGTACGTAATAATGTATATTAATTACCATTAATACAATAGGTACCTATTAACCGTTAACGTGTCGTATACAATAGGTACATAACTGTTGTAAATATTCAACTTATTATTAATTACCTCATTTTTAAATTATATAGATACTTACTTATTATGATTAATATATTATGCACTAAATGTACATAATATCCTTATAAAGAAACTAATAAAACTAAACTTCAAACTAAAGTGGCCAACCATGTAGACTTTTAGTTTACCCTAAAAAAGGCACTCAAAACCATTGATAGGTTTCTATAGAAATATTTTTTTTAATAAATACTGCAAATTCAGTTTGATAACCATAACATTTATTGAGATTTACACAATTTGATCTCATAATAAATGTTAGTACCCTATTGGGAAAACAGATTACTATTACCACTAGAGCGTTGCAGTATTTACAAAATGGCCGTTCTACTCGGGTTAATTTACCTATCATTATTATTTTTATATTGTTTTTAAGTGGTAGGCGTTAATACTATTATAAACACAGAGTACATTTTAGTTCATGCATATGTATTTATTTTCTAAATATTATCATTAATACAATACTGTACATAATAATATACGATTACCTTTAAAAGACATATTTAAATATGTTAAAGGTAATACTATAGTTCAAAAAATGCCATTAAAGGTGAGCAAATACTTAGGTAATTCAAAACAAATTGTGTTATGTGAACAATTAATTAAGATTAAGTTAAATTTGTATTTAATAATAATTATATTATAAGTATATAATGAAATAAAAATATTTTTACAATACAATATAGTTAGAAATATTGACAGTATTGTAAAAAATACTTTTAAAATTTATTTAAATACTCGATAAAAAATATTCAATTACGTATTTTAAAATACATTTGAAAAAGTATTGAAATATAAATATAAATAGGTACTTTAAAAATTACTATCGTACTTATATATTAAGTTATATATCTACCTATAAAGTTTGATTAACACAAATGACAAATACCCACTTGAATAATGAGTATTGTTTATAGTAGGTAATAATAGGTATATTATTTAATTAAAAGTAAAATAAAATATCAAAGTTTTGCTCCGACAAGTTAGAAAAATGTGTTTTGAATATGTTTAAGTAATAACATTTTAAAATTACACTAAAACTAAGTTTGTAAAATATAACGGAGATATAATAATGTCATAAATATCGTTTTGGACACAATTTCACATCTTTGAATTTTCTTTCATTCAATTTTTCGATAAAACTTAACTAATTTTAATGAAATTTGATATTTACATAGTTATTTTAAAGTTTGTGTCAGTCAGTCATTTTTCTCATTTTTGTTGTCCAAATTTAATTTCAATTCAAAAGTATTTTAATTAAAGTATTTTAATTTTTACAAAAATACAAAAAAGTTTTATTTAAAAATTATTTTAAATACCTACCCAAAAAGTATTTAAATGTTTGTATTCAAATACTGTACAATACTGCCTATTGAAATGCTTTTTCTCTTTTTAGTAGATTATTTTAGGCAATACATTTAAAAAGTGTCAAAATACGTGTGTTATACAATTTAAAACGGTTTATTAATGTTTACTATTATATTTTTTTTTATTTATTGTACCATAGTATATAATAAAAAAATTAAATCGTATATTATCAATAAAATTACGTTGGATCGCACTTCGCAAATGCACAACCAGCACAAGAAAATAATATATTACCCGAATAGAATAACTAGAATTTTATTCACCAGAGACCGTGTCGTTAATCTGTTTTCCCAATGGTCAACGTGCTAGATAATTATTTTTATTCTTATATATTTTCCGAGGAATCATCTAAAATGGTATCTTAGATGATGATAACACTATCATGTATGCTAATTACATAACTACCTATTAAAATAATTATCGACAGCGCAGAATTTTTCATAAAGTCAAATAGTTGTATGATGAACTACAAGTACCTACTACAAAAGTATGAAAAACCAATTGAGGAACTAATTGATTTTACAATTATTTAAATTATTACTAAATATTAATTTTTGCTTAGAATCTAATATATTCATATTTTAGATACTTTATCTATTGAGTTTTATTATCATTTATAATTAATATATTAAGGTATATTCATATTAATTTGTAGTATTATAATTATTTATATAATTATTTGTGTAATTTATTAAAGACTGAATAGTATCTGAACATTTAAATGATATTTATGAGTGTTATTGTAAATCATGACTTGTAACTAAAGTCACAAAATCAAATAAGTTCAAAGTATTGTAAATGACAATTTACTATTTCTTATACTAATATGTGTTTCGTTATTTCTTATAAAAAATACATAAAACAGTTTTTTTTTTTAAAGTTGTCATAAATCATATATGGTGTAATTAATTAATTATACAAATAATTATTGTACAAATGTTAATTCGAAAATGAAGTACCTAATAATATAACTATTGTGGTTGTATACGACGTTAAATATTCACTGAGAAAATTATTAGTTATTAAGCAAGTTAATATCATTTTTAGTTATTTTTACATTTGTGTTTTGATAATTGATTGTAGGTATAGAAATGTTAGGCTGGTAACTACGTAGATATTTCTCCAAGTAACAAAGCAAAATAGAATGATCGATAAATATATTTATTTCAAATAAATGCCTAAGATACTTAACAAATATGTTAATTTTACAGTAGGTATATATCTTAATTTAAGTAAGTGGCCATAATGTATCATGTTCATAATTATTTCAAAATTCGTAAAAGATAAATGTAAATATATATATATATAATATATATAAATGTAAAAAAATATAAATATTTAAAATTATTTTCTTAACTGGCAAGAATACTTGATTGATATGTTTAAATGGAAGACCAAAAAAAAAAAGGTTTGATAAATTAACGTTTTCCAATTGTATGCACTTGGAAGCCAATCGCAGCTAAGTTTTCATGATTAAGAATCTTGCGACCATCAAAAATAAATGCTGGTTTAATCATACTTCTATAAATTCGTTCGTAATCCAATTTCTAAAATACACAGGTAAAAATGTTAAAAATAAATAACAATTATATATAATATACATATACCAAATAATTTATCATATAAAATATTTTCTATTATATGTAAAACTATTAAAACATAAGGTATAAATAGATACCTAAGTACACTTATGAATTATGATTGTATGCATATGATATCACAAATATAGTAAGATAAATAATATATTATATATATACGTATGTTTCACAAATGAAATGACAGTTGCACTGATCCATGTGAACACAAATCATCAACACAAATCCATGTGATTAAATTATTTATTTCATAATAAAACAATTGTGTTTTTCTTAGACACTTACCATAAATTCGTCCCATTCAGTACATATTACAATTGCGTGCGTGGTATCTGCTGCTGAGTATGGGTTGTCATGTATTTCAATAGATTTAAGTACTGCCTCTGGATTATCAGTGACACAAGGATGTGTAAGGTCTTTTTGAATTTGTTCAGGTTCCACCTAAAATCGACGAAACATAAACTATTAGCATGTGTACATAATATGCATTTAATGCGAGAAATTGTTTTGTAAATTTCACTGACTATAATTTACAATCCAAATTTAAATGAAAAAAGCCAGTCAGTATAGGAGATGCAAGCACTTATCACTCGTTGGGTAGGTTACTGGAGGTAGATAAATTGAATTTTAAAGTAATAATAAATATAATTTATTTCGATAAAATGATTGTGACCGAAGCTTCAGTGTATATTATAACATGAGTATTACCATTAATTATAATATTATATTATATTAATCAATGGTATTATTATTATTAGCATTTATATAACTAGTAAAAAATATGACAGTATTAGAAATACATATAAAGCTATAGTAAATATTTCGTGTAGATTTTAAGTTTTTGGCATTTTAATTTTCCAATTTTTAGTAATTTTCGCTATTTATGATGCCTAGTTACGCATATTATATATATAAGCTAGCTATATATATACAAGTATATTCAGTAACACCATGACTAATTAATTTGTTATTATCTAATTTATAACAACTTCGTGATTTTTCCCTTATAAAAGGTAGTTTTTCTTTACGCTTTTGAAAAGATTATGTACTCATGTATATTAAATTTAAAAGATTACTATATGTTTCCAAAAATTCAGGGGAGGGGGAAATTCCCTATCTTGCCTACCTCTCCAAGAAATATGCTAATAAAACCACGTTATAAACATATTCGAAAGGGAAAAACTACGAATATTCAACTCGGACATGGAAATATGAGAAAAGAAGTACCTAACGAAGATTTCTACAGAAACTGTGTAATAATACTAAAAACGCTTAAAATAATATATATTTTTACAAATTAAAATAGTATTTTTAACGAATGTAGAACAGACGGTCAACTAATTAAGAATGTATTAGTCAACAATATAAATATGGCAAGACCCCTTGGTAGCCACTAGCCCAGGAGTCAGAACTCGATGGAATAATGTAGTTGTTAGAGGTATAGAAATGAAGGACCAAATAACGTTGACCCTTATTGGACCATTAAGGCAATAAAGAAAATATACCCATGTATTTCATTTAAAAAAACGTGTTTAACGTAGACCGTAGGTAGATATATGATAAATATTCAAGATTACAATTATTTTATTTTATTATTATTTCGAACATTTTTTAATATAATATACGTACATATTGTACACATACCTATACTTAATGAACTTTCAGATGAACTTTTATATAGAAAAATAATGATCAATAATAATTATTAATGATAATAATAAGAAAATAATAAAGAATTACAGGTATAAGGTATTTTATTGCCATGTTCATTAGAAGAGTGTACCCACATCCTTGATAAAACTTGTTATTTCCTTTTATAGAATTTTACATTTTATATCAACACAACAATATCCACCGACCACCACTATTGTTCTTCCAACTCACCTTTGGGTCGTAAATATTAAGTTTTGCTCCTTCGTCGAGTAATGTCTTAGCAACGTGTATGGCGGGTGATTCACGAGTATCACCAGTGTCTTTTTTGAATGCGAAACCCAGCATCGTTATTTTTTTACCAGTGACTGTATTGAACAATGATTCAATAATTTTATTCGAAAATCGAGATTTCTGATAAACATTCATATCGAGTACCTGCCAACGAAAATAAACATTAAATAGGTACAAAAATCAATTTTAAATAATAAAAGTTAGTTGTTACTTGTTGCCAGTAAACAGCTACTTGTGGAATATTTAAGCATTCACATATATATACTAGATTTAGTAAATCTTTTTGAAAACAACTGCCTCCAAATCCTATAGATGAATAATTTGTGATTAGTTTAAACGAATCAAAAAAGTTAATCTAAAATAGTAAAAAGTGCAGCTAGTAAAGCTAAATTAGAGAAATATGATGAGTTGTATGAGAATTTAGAAACAAAAAAAGCAAAAAGGGGAAAAAGAAGTGTACAGGCTGGCTAAGGGAAGAGAAAATCATTCCAGGTCTTTTAGAAATATTTGGCGTATAAAAGATTTAGATAGAAGGGTGTTAACGAAGGACAAGGAAGTTGGAAAAAATATTTTAAAGGAATTAAGTTGAGTGAAATTTGGGTATGGTGGATTTCATAAGGGAAGAGGAAGTATGGAACGGTGTTAAAAAATGAAAAATAAGAAAACAGTGGGACCTGATGGAGTACCAGTAAAAGTTTGAAAAGTTATTGGAAGATTAGATATAGGATGGATGATAAAATTCTTTAATAAGGTATTAGTTGAAAGAAAAATTCCAGAAGCGTGGAGGAAGAGTTGTGTGGTACCAATATTTAAGGGTTAAGGTGATGAACAGGAATGTAGAAATTATAAAGGGATAAAATTTATGAGCCACAGTATAAAGATTTGGGAAAAGATAACAGATAAAAGGGTAAGAAGTGAGATAATTTTTACTAAAAATTAGTTTGTGTTTATGCTTAGGAGGTCAATAATGAAGTCAGTATTTTATGTATGCGAATATTGTAGAGAAGTGCAGAGAAAGAAAAAGAAAATTGTGTATGGTATTTATTGAACTAAAGAAGAAGGCTTATGATAGGGTTCCTAGGAAGACCTTAAAGTGGGTATTAATGAAAAAAGGATTACCAAAGGTGTATATGAACGTAATTAAAAACATGTATGAAGAGGCGAGTACAAGATTGGAGAGTCTGCGTGGAGAAGCTGAGGAATTTAAGATACTTAAGATAGTGGTGGATTTGCAAGGATGTATGAAACAGAATATTTGGTAGTATAGATAGGACAGAGAATGAGTATAGCAGAGATGATAATGTTAAGGTGGATGAGCAGGGTAACTAGTGAAGACAAAATAAGAAATGAGTAAATAAGAGGTAGTAGAGGAGTAGCTTCGATCGTTAACAAAATGAGGGAAAATAGATTGAGATGGCTCGGGCACGTATTAAGGAGGGAAGAGACTGAGGCAGTAAGATAAGTAAAGGAAATGTATGTTGAAGTAAAGAGGTGGAGAGGAAGACCAAAAAATAGGCGTGGGTGTGTTGACGAGTGAAATAAGGAAGGTGGGGGTAAGTGAATAAGATAAGGGAGATAGAATTAAGTGAAAGTGCAGGACTGGTTAGCCGATCCCAAATAGTTAGAAGAGAATGTGAAGGAGAAGATGAGTTTAAGCGAATCGAATAAAAAAATTGATTACAATTTTTAATTTTTGGCTAGAATTAGTTACTTATATACTTTTAAAAGTATAAGGTAATATTTTATTTACCAACAGAGGCTTGTAAGAATTTAGGTCCTATTCTGGAATCAAGACCAATTCCTTTAGCCACCTCGCTGACATCTGCACCAGTCGCTTCACATATTACCGACATAGAATTAATACTAGAAATCCGTTGTGCTAAAAATGCATTAGCTGCCTGTAAATATATATTTTAAAATTATTTTAACAAAAAAAAAAAAAACGTCTTGGATTTACTAGTTTGGTTAGCTCCGATGACCAAGTGTTTGTTCTAAGAATTTTTTCTTCGGGTATCCAATTCAAATAAACTTTACTCAGCTCCTTAAAAGCCCACAACCCATCGGCAGTCTCTTCGTGTCCTATTAGAACTCGATCGGCATTTAATAAGTTTTCAACAGCTACGCCTTCAGATAGAAACTCAGGGTTAGATAATACCTGTGAGAAAACATTCAACATACATATTTTGTATACTATTTCTAGGGAAAAACAAATTACACGAAACACTTACTTGGAATTTTACTTTAGGCTTATGATTGGCACTTAAAATTTTTAATATACTCTCAGCCGCACGCACCGGTACGGTACTTTTTTCTACTACGATCTTATCAGTAGTGGATACTTGAGCAATAGTCCGAGCGCAGTTCTCAACATATCTTAAGTCGGCAGCACGTCCCTATATATATTATATTACAAAATACTTTAATTTAAAAAATATAAATTTGACAAGGAAAAGGATATCAGCGCGGCCATTTTTTAAAGTATTCTGTATAGACAATTATTATGAAATTTCATTAAAAATTAAAATCCAACAATTTAAATAAATTTTAAAGTAATTAAAAAAATAGTCCCGTATCTTTACCACTCTTTATTGTCGTGTAATCATGACATTCCTTCAAAATTAAACAAAAAGGAAAACAAATAATTTAAAATAAAACATTTCGGATACATTATAAGCTGCTTTTTATCTTCTTTTATTCTATAGCGCAATATAAAATGTACAAAAATTATTTTCTTTTTAAATATATGTTTTTTTTTAAACTTAGTTGTTAATTAATATTTTGTCTATATAAGATCGTCTAGAAAATATTATTTTCTGTAAAATGGGCATTTGAACTCTAAAAATCACTTTAAGAAGTCATTTCGTTAAGAAGAAAAAATTATTTTCGTTGCCATGTTTTTACTACTGATAATCATTGGTGTGGCATCTTCTTAATATTTTAAAATATAATTTCTATTATGATATTTAAATTCGATCTTAAATCTCAATGATTCAATGTATACATAGGTACATATAATGTTAACGAAACTTAAAAGTTATATAAATCTAAATCCTTCACATGAATACTATTAATATTTTATGTAAACATGTACCTAGTAGGTAACAAATTATGTGGCTCATTCTAATATTATCAATGACTATTAATCTTTATTGTAAGTTTCAATAAGTATTTTTTTAATAGGTATGTACAAATTATCTAATATTTCATAAATACTTAGAGTTAACTAGGTATTAATTAATATTAATATTTCAGTACTCACTTTGCCAACACCAAATGTCTTTGTAGGAGTATTTACGGAAATAAAAATTAAATCTGCTTCTTGAATTGCTTCTTCAATATTGACAGAAAAGAACAGGTTTACGTTTCTTTGTTTTTTGACAATGGCATCTAGTCCGGGCTAAACAAAAACGAATTTTGAATTCTAAATATAAGTATGTGATATAATTTAATGTATGCATTTACCTCGTAAATAGGCAATTTTTCTGAGTTCCATTGGGCAATACGATGTGCACTTATGTCTACTACGGTCACTTTTATATGTGGACACTGCATTGCAATCACACTACACGTGGGGCCACCAACGTATCCAGCGCCGATACAGCATATTTTTGTTACCGCCATAATATCTTCTACGGTTATGTCCTGGAATTATATTTTTTGGATTAAAACACCATATTCGTAAATAAAAACTATTACAGTTATACGGCATGTATGGTGCAAAAGTATAGATAATTTATAGAGAAGTTTTTTTTATAAAAATAGTTTTTATGTATTTTTTTAAACTTTAAAACAAGTAACAATTTATAAAATGCATTCCCATTTTTCATTTAACTTACATAGTTATACAGTCATTTACTCATATTATAATTTCAAAAATTATTTTAGAGTGTTAGATTTTTAATAAAAATATCAAAAAATAAATTGCTTAGTAAAGTATAGATTTGTATTTTTTACAAGTCCGAATAGACGAGTCTAAGTTTGACCACCGTAAATACAACTGAAAACCTAAAAGTGATACGATCCGAAAATAGCAGAATGCAGAAAATGTCATTAGGTAGATAACTACAACTAGGATAATAACATTAAAATCAAGTACGGCGGCCAAATTTTCACATATAAATACAATAATACTTCAAAATTAAAAATACTCATTAAAAAAAATTATAATAATTAATAAATAAATTGTTAATATTATATGTATTATAAGTATTACTTTATTAGTAAAATAAAACAAATTACCAAGAAATAAGTTATATATTGGTTATAACTTTTAAAGTAAGTCTACATATGTTTTCACCATCGTTTTCAGCGGGGGCGTAGCTAGTGGGTAAGCCTGGTAGGCCCGGGGGCCTATATCCAATATTATTCGAAAAACAATTTTTAAACGCTTTGAAATTTCCCGAAAAATATAGTATAATAACTTGTTCTTTTAAGTAGTTCAATACTTTATAATAAACACATATTTATTTTAATCGTTTGTATATTATTTGTACTCGTTAAGGCATGTTTCACAGGCTCACAGCCACATTTGTGGTTCGAAGCGTATATATGATTATGATTTATGACATATTTTATTTATTTATTATTATTATTATTATTTTTTTTTGACGTGCCTATACACTACCAATACAAATTGTACACATTACATACATTCATAGACATTTCACACGGACCGAGCATATTATAATATATTATATAATATTCTATACGTGCATTATTTTAAATATAATAGTACTGACAACAACTTCGCGTAGTATCAGTGATAGTGATAAGTGTGATAACTATCGATAATTACAGTAGGTACACCGCCATTATCGTCGATTACTCGTATACCTATCATATCGGTACTTATTTATTTTCGTGTGAATATGTTAAATACTATAGGTAGTCTATATTACGTATAATATGTTACACCTCAAGACCGAATTCGCTCAATGAGTGAAAAATATGCAACGCGTTGTAGCCATTGCATTTTGACCAAACACCGAAAAATGTATATTATATAATGTATTTTTTTACTTTAATATAAATATTTTTAAATTAATTATACGTAACATAATATACAATAAGACAATGATAATACAACTATAAATAAATAGGTATACAATAATGCATCGACGTATTCATTATTATTTTTTTTAATGTTTTAATACTTATTAAATACCTATTCATTTTGTCCGAAACGCGAAATAAAAACATTTTTAAGAATTTAGTCAAAATGTAATAGGTATAGCCACAACGCGCTGTGAGCACATTTTTCGCTCATTGAGCGAATTCGGTCTTGGGATGTAACATATAAATCATATAATGTATTCATCGGAATTGAGTACATTTTAGTATAATATAAAAAAATCTTTGAACATTCATTGCGACTACAGACCTACCCACATTTTTTCTTCTATATACGCCTTGAATCGATTTCGATTCAAAAAATAAAATTTTAAAATAGTTGACGTTTTAGCATGATAAACTCGAGTTTATTTAGGGCTATAACTATAACTTCCAAAGTAAGTATGGTTAATAATTTTCTTAAAATTTATTACGTTAAATACACATATTTTGGAAAACAATATTTGAAAAAAATTTCCTAGTACTCATAACTGAATTCCTCCCGAATATAAAATATATATATTTTATAAATCATTGACTACTACTACTATAAGTGAATTATATTAAAGTATAGTATTGTATAGCTAATTCACAGTGTTTAAAGTTTTTGAAATAATATAAAAATAACTCACAAATATTGATTTTAAAAATCACAATAAAACTCATGTTAGATATAGGTACTTAAATACACGTCATGAATTAATAAATATTATAAGATAAAGTTTCTGTAATTAATTGTTTTCTCTTATACGAATAAAACTTTCATAACGTTGTTTATGTTGTACTTGTTAGCGGATATTTTTAAAGCGTTTTTTATTTCGATATATACCAATCAAACCAACGTCCTCATGTAACAACGTATGAATATTACATTGTAAATATTGTTATAAGTAGGTACTCATATTCATGATTTCCATTTTATTATAACAATAAATCTATAAATGGATATTGGATATCAGTTGACGTCTATAGCTATAACATAATATTGCACAAATACAATAAATATATATCTACATAAATGGATACGTTTACGATGTAGTATATTATTATATTATATGTAACGGAAATGAGAGAGATAAAATAGTATTATAGAATAATTTATAAATTACAACTTATAAGAATCGTTCTTGTTAACAAAGCAAAATATTTCACTGATTTATTTTAAAATATATAAAATACATAATAGTATAATAATAATCAGAAGAGCAGCAGTATTATTTATATAGGTCAGTATACCCTAGGGTATAAGTACCTCAATGTATTTTATACAACTATATTATAAAATCTACTATAAAATAAGTAATAATGACATATTTGCACGAAATAAAATGCATTTTTTATTGATTATTTTTTTAGAAAAATTCCTGTCAACGCTATACAGTTAATCTATAACAGCGATTATCGATTATTGGTAACGACTCAACTCGAATTAAAGTGTCACTGCAGATTATTCTGGATATACTTTTCTGAAAATACATATTAGCTAGTATGCATATCAGTTTTCAGTAATCTATATTTTCTACATTTAAAGTTAAAATAAATGTTATTTAGCTTGTACTAACAATCGAATAGAATATACCAGTTTAAAAACAAAAACTAATTTTAGTAGCTAAATCAAAATCATACGAAATCGACTAAATTACCTAATTTTACTGTAACGTACTATAAAGCAGCGTATATCGTATATTTATAAAATTATGAACGAATTTCAGGTCTTAATCTCAAAAAGTTAACATAATAAAAATCGTTTTCTTTCTTTTCTCTTATTGTATAACTTAAAAAATTTGCACATAATACGTTTTCCAGTGTAATCCAAAGCCACAACAGGCTAATGAATCTTTGTATTTGAAGCCTATAATTTAATAAAAAAATAAAAAATAAAAAATCGTTTTCATTATAAAAAAAAAAAACAGACAAGTGAGAGGTGGAAACATTTCCCTTATCAAATAGGATACTCTTGATGGATGTACTGCATTTGAAAACAATGATAAATCATTGCATTTAAAAAACGATTCTGAGTGGAGTAGTTATGATTATTAAGTATTACTGAATTCACAGGAATACTTTCTAATAGGTACTTTAATTCTATATTCTAAATACGAAAAAGTTGTAATAACCAATAAAATTGAAAATACATTTTAATCAAGATAACTAAATAACCAAATGTGCATATAATAAGAATAATAAATACGAATAGATTATTTGATATGCGATTAATATTTTGAATGACAATTTACTAGTACCAAGGTATATAGTATAAGTATAATAATTATATTTAAAATCAAAAATTGAAAATTAATTAAGTAATTCAAAAATATAATAAGTGCTCTTATAAAAATAAAAATAAATATATATTATAAAGAATAACAATATAAATTATATATAAGTAAAATTAATATATTTTACTAATATACACATGTATATATTATATTGTTAATTTGAATAATATATATTTAGTAATCATATTCTAGTAATTTTTCTTGTAGCAGTCACAATTTGTATTATTATATAGAATACCGATCAAGAACCAAGCAGTTTTATATATACCAGTGTCCAGCTGTAGACGCGTTATTACGTTATATTATTGTTGTGTAGGATGTCTTATGATATTTGTAAAAAGTTTCAAGATATAATTAATCTATAATTAAATACATCATATTATAATATTATACTCTTCGACATTCGACATATGAATATATAGTTGGGTGTCCCAGATTTTAACATAAAAACATCGTGATTAAATTTTTGTTATCAAATGGAAATGATTTCGTGTTTTGTTAAAACCGGACTTTTACTGGTACTTATTGCGAGTTGCAATCTAGTTGAATTTTCGAATTTATTGCCAAATTTAATCCACTTAGGATTAACTAAGGATTCAACTACGAGATTTACCGATATCGAAATTATATATATATATATATAGATAGATCACATGATTTATTTAGTTTCTTTAGTTTTTGAAAATAAAAAAAAGTAGATACCTATAATAAAGTAAATAATAAAAAAAATGCTACCCATCAAAATAAAGATATTTTGAATCGACAAATCTTGTAGTGTAATCCATATCATTATTCATAACATAATCCACATTATATTGTACTTTTTAGTTCAATTTAAATTTAAAGAAATTTAGGTTTCAAAACTTAATTTGATGAAAACCACTACCAAATATATCATAGTAAATTCAATAAATTACATGTACAATATAATCTATAAAATAAGTAATATTATTAAAAAAAATTTATAAAATATTAAAAACTATCGACGGGGCAAATTACCAGCTCTACGGTTGAAATGAAAAGGTCGTCGTAACTTATATCATATGTAAGTGCATCGTACAGATACGAGGTAATTATAGTTATTAGATACTTACTAGATAGTTGATAGGTACTATAATACTAGTGACTACCTAGTATAGGTACTTACTGCACGAAAGTCTCATAGCCGGAAAAATAATTTATCTGATCCTTATCCATGACGTCACTATAATGGTGTGTACAAGTATATGTTATTGCTTATACAACACGGTTTAAGTCTTAAAATATAATTTATATTTTATTATATATTTAGATATACCTATTTTATATAATTCATACATTATACTATAGGTAGGTATTATAATATCTTTGATTATTACAGTACCTACATATTTATATTATATTAATAGTTATTCAAGTTAAGAAAACTTTTATTTTACTATGGGTACTAAAATATTCTACATATTTTTACGAATTACCTGTATTTATGTTATAAGTTATAAGTTATAAATATAAAACTTTTATTAAGTCAATATTTATTTTTTGTTGACGAGGTAATTATTTGAGATATGTAAATTATTATATATATATTTAATCGTATTATATGTCTGTATATGATTGAGACATTTTTAAGTTGCCTAATTTTTTATTGTAAAATTTTTGTATTTTTGTATTTTTTTTTTTTTTTTGACGAGGTAATGGTTTAAACGATCTACATAAAAAATACATATAACCTGCAGTAAAACCAATAATACTTGATTTATTGCTTCATTCAAAAACTACTGTAGTAAACAGAAACAGTACCTATACTTCAAACGTAATTGTAAACGTAACAGAAAAAAAATATAAATGGAGTATAGGCAATACCATATACATCATAATGATGTCATGGATCAGACGAAAAAATTTTCCAGCGATGAGACGTTCGTACCTACTTAACTACTTCAGTTTTTGTTATTATTATGTCATCATATACTCTATGGGTACTTTATAGGAATCACAAGAATTTAGTTTAGGAATGGTTTTTGAAAAAGTTAATAATATAGTTATTATCTACTTATATAGTCATCGTTTTTTTTTTTTTAGTCATTTGTTAAAGTGTTAAAACATCATAAAAATTAATGACATTAAAGGGTACCTATACTATAATAATAATGGTGTTCGATGTATATGATATATGTATAATGAAGAATGCGACTTTAATTAAAGAAAAATGTTCTCAAGGCAAAAACCAAGATGATTGGTATTTTTAGATTATGCGGTCGTAACTCGGAAGTCAACGATTGAATTGTTAAACATTTATAATTTTTATAGTGTTTATGTTTTACGTTGTCTTAAACGAGTGTTCACAGTTTAAGGAATAGTATTTGGAAAACCATATGCGGTCATCGTTGTACCAGCCTGTAACATGATCGATATCTCGACAGCACGCTAATAATATTATTAAACAAACCGAATTCGCATGTACACCGTATATCTATCGGCACAAAGACTGCCGTTCCTGTTGAGACCGAATCAATAACAAAATGAAAAAACCGAAATCTAAAAGCGCTCAAACCTGCTTTTTCATATAATCTACAAGCGCTCAAAATATTTGTAATAAAATCGAATAAAAACTGTGCAACGTTGCCACATATGACTGTCGGAATGTATATACGATGCAATACGATGCAATACGATTGAGAATTTTTTCCATATATTTATTTTACTAAAAAAAAAAACACGATTGAATAGGTACTAATATTATTGCAATAACACTGTTGGATACTTATCCCGTATTGCAACACGAGTGCGCATCACTAATAAATCATAAAATAAATTTGCAATGTATTACTATCTACGTATTTATTAGACATTCAATGTGAAACTTATAAAAAACTTGTAGAACTTTTATAATTAAAATATTTTTATAATTAATCTTGTAATAATAATAATATTTAACAAAATAATCAAAATGAAGTATATTTTTGACCAGGTATACCCTGAGATGGGACAAGGAATTTTGACGCCCGGGGAAAAGTGTAAAAAATTACACCAAAAAAAAAAAAAAAGATCAACTTTCTGTGCGCCATCTGGTGTTTTGTTTAGGGAGGAAGCGACTTGCACCTCTCAAGACCTCCTTGTCGGGACGGATCTGAATACGCCAGCATTTTTGTGTATTATAAATTTTATTAATATTTTACACCAGCTAAAATATTTAAGCCACCAAAAATTTTACGTCCGAGGATCAAGCCCTGTTTACTCCCCACCGCTGGGTACTAGTTTCGCCACTAAGTATAGATACTTACAGTGTACGTGGAAGGCTGTACAAGGATAATACGGGTCACCCAAGTGGGAGTTAAATAATATCTGTAAATAAAAGTCTAAAAATATTGCTACTGCCTATAAGAATGAAACAGTAAAACGCGGCTTGTACAAACCGTGAAGTAATAAGGTATTATAATGTCAATGTTACAAGTTCATAGTATAATCAATATTTATATTTTACACTATAAGAATAAATCAAAAATGACTGGTATTATCCCGATAGGGGGAATACCACCTACCAGTCATACTAATACTCCATGTAAATAGGTACCTACTAAATAGTTAAAAAGGATTGAGGCTGGAGAAAGAATATTGTCTTTATATCAGCGTATGAATTAGCAATCGTAAACACTTATTTTAGAACGAAAGAAGAGCATTATAATAATAACTTATAAGAGCGGAAGGAACAAATCACAAATTGATTATTTTATGTGGAAGAAAGGAGGTTTAAAACAGTATAAGCGACTGTAAAGTAATCCCGGGTGATAGAGTGACAACACAACATAAGTTAATAGTTATGAATATTTGATATGTAGAGAAAAGAATGTGCACAAAAATAAAAATATAAATAAGGAACCGATGATTAGGCGGTGGAAATTAATGGGGGAAAATGAAAAAGTATTTACAAAACAGCTGATTGAGACAGGTGCGTGGAACATGGAAGAGAATACAAACGAAATGTAGGAAAAGGTAATAGAGGGTGTTAAGAGGATTGCTGAGGAAGTCTTGGCGAGAATAGAGGTAGTATGCAAGACGATAAGCAAACATGGTAGTGGGCAGAAGAAGTGCAGGAGATAGTTAATATGAAAGAAAAAAAATACAGTTAAAAAAAAATGACCGAAAACCAGAGACAGATAGGATTTGGTAGAGTTTAAAAGTCTATCTAAAGTAGCAAAAAGTACAGTTTTTAAAGCTGAATTAGGGAAATATGATGAGTTGTATAAGAGGTTAGAAACGAAAGAAGGGGAAAAAGAAGTGTACAAGTGCTAAGGGAAAAAAAACCAGAGATTTTAGAAATATTTAGAGTATAAAAGGTTTGGACAGGAGGGTGTAACG
Organism: Pemphigus obesinymphae; assembly: GCA_025469235.1. Taxonomy (NCBI): domain Eukaryota; kingdom Metazoa; phylum Arthropoda; class Insecta; order Hemiptera; family Aphididae; genus Pemphigus; species Pemphigus obesinymphae. The sequence goes on from JAIPRL010000733.1 coordinate 113,813, forward strand.
AAAAACAAGGAAGTGATAAAGAGATGGAAATAACATTTTGAGGCGTTATTAAATGAAGAATTTTCGATAGGAAATTAATCGAGTTGAATGGAATTTTGATATGGCGGAATTAATAAGGGAAGATAAAGTACGGAGCGGTGTTAAAAAAATTAAAAATAAGAAAGCGATGGGACCTGATGGGGTACTAGGTATTTGAAGTTTGGAAAGTTATTGAAAGTTTAGGTATAGGATGGATGATAAAATTCTTTAATAAGCTACTAGTTGAAGGAAAAATTCCAGAAGTATGGAGTTGTGTACTACCAATATTTAATGGTAAAGGATATAAAGTTAAGTAGAAGTGTAGAACTGGGTGGCCGACCCCAAATAATTGAAAGAAAATGTCGTTATTTAAATGTAATTTGTGTATAAGTGCAGCGGGGTCTCCATTATTTTAGAATTGGAGATCTTTTTTTTTGTTTAAGCTTATTTTCTTTTTTTAAAACGATTATTTGAAATCTGGGACCATTTTATCTTTGCTTTTTGTTTTTTATGTGCATTCACCGAACTCTGGCCACAGAGCGGCCAGAGCCCCAAAACTATAAATGTGATCCTGATGCCACAAATCTCGAATGTTCATGATAATATCTCCATAATATATATTTGAAATTTTCACTCGACTAAACTCAATTAAAAAGTTATAAATTCGAATTCACGAGGTCTAGAATTGGGAATGTATAAACTTTAATAATAATATAAGTAGGTACCTACTTACTAATATATTACCTACTTAACTACCTATTATATATAAGTATAAATTAGAAAATAATGGCTCGAGTATTTAAAATTATATTCGCAATAAATGTCAATCATAAAATTGTTGTTTATTATTAGAATAGATAAATGTATTTTTATTTTTTTTTTTTGATGGAGGGAAGGGTGGAGAGAATCATGGTCACGAGTACGGTAAATATCCTAAATAGTGACATCATTCGTTCGTACTCTGTACACAGTACACGTCATAAAACTATATACCTATAATAATAATAACAGTTTATGGATGTTTGGTGGTGATTGGTATAGTTTATACATAGAATGAATATATAATGAAACGTGAACGAGTTAATATTTTCGTCGAACGGATTTAATTATGGTCAGCACTAATTTACCTTAAATCTACCTAATTTATACATGTACAGTGTACACTATCAGTACCTATACATATTTTATTTTACCGAGTTCTCCCCAAATCTGACACGACGTCACCTCTGGGTACACTATTTATGTAAATCGAGCACCTACAATATACTATTTTGTAATTAGATATGGTTTTGTTTTTTTTTTTTTTTATCATTTATATATATATTATATATTATTACATTACCGTGGGAAATGGAAAGTGGCGCGCGTATAATCACACAGTAACGTGTATTGGACTCGGACACGTCCGGTACACACGGTGCGCGCGACTTGGTGGTGATAACACGCGGATATATCTATGCTATCGGTTCCGTGGGCGATAACGGCCGCGTTTCCAATAATGTTCTTATCGCGAATCGAGCGCGATAAGCGGACGCGGGCCACCGGCGTTTTTTCGCAGAGAGCGCCTTTGCGTTTTATCGATCGGCCGGGGACGCGCGCGCAAACTCGCTCGTACGGCCACCACTACGACACGTTAGACGGACGACGACTGGGATGACGTACGCACGGACGGGGCGACGGGCACGCACACAGTGTGACACGCGGCGACGGCGTCCGCACGGTCGTCGCGGCCACGTCTACTGCGTCGCGGCGGCGGGCGGCGGTGTACACGAGACGCGGTAGACGTGGCCGCCCGCTCGTTGCCCGGGAAACGCGCGCGCGGTCGGCGTCTAAACACGGTCGTGGAGGGGCTCCTCGCGTCGACGTGCCCAACGCACGGGTGCCGTTGCGTACGACGACCGTCTCGAGTCGTAGCGTACGTAGACCGTTCGTTCATATATCGTCTGTCGAGAAATTTTTTTTTTTCTCTCTTTCTCTCTCCGCACTCCCACTACACGATATTATAATCGACTACATAATATATATTATATATATATATATATATGGTAAAACAATAAATGATAATGTGTGGTGATATTATTGGACGAGTCTATACGCAGGACATTAGAGCAACGCCTTATCATTTAGTTGTTATCACCCGGCGTTATCATTTTCTTTTTTTTTTTTTATCAAATAGAATTTTCAGTTTAATTTTCTTTAATATTATAGAACTTTTCCATTAACTAGGAATTAAAAATAAATTACCTATTAAATAT